>CAUYPK010097915.1:0-45918 GCA_963574355.1 Loris lydekkerianus | reverse complement strand
AGCCAAAAAACCGGTCCTTCGGAGGCAAAGGGGGGGAATGTTTACAAGCTGCCCTCGGCCGCCCCCCCCCCCCCCATGACCGCTTCCCAGCTGCAACTGTGGACAGCCTGTGACCGCTTCCCAGCTGCAACTGTGGACAGCCTGTGACCGCTTCCCAGCTGCAACTGTGGACAGCCTGTGACCGCTTTCTAGCTGCAACTGTGGACAGCCTGTGACCGCTTCCCAGCTGCAACTGTGGACAGCCTCTCTGTGCCTCAGTTTCCTCCTCTCTCTACAATGATGATTACATAGCACTCATTCTGTCAAGGCCCTGCTTGTTCAACCAAGACGCATTCCTTACATATTTCTTAAGCAACTGCCAGGCACCAGGCGCTGCTCTAGGAGTTGATACAGCAGAGAACAGAACAGGAAAAACTCCCTGTCCTCATGGAATAGATGTGCTGCTGGAACTGACATTCCAGAGGATTATTATTTTCCACATTTTGCTAGTGAATTTTATAATAATGATTACTGTCTCCATTTATCAGATGAGACAGCTGAGGCATAGCGAGATTAAGGACCCTGCCGTGGTTCCACAGGTAGGAAGTGGCAGGAAGAGTTTTCATCCAGGCTGTTGTCTCCAGAGTCCCCTGGGGTGGTCATAGTACCTGCCCTAAGGCTATTGGAGGATCCCATGAGTTAAGATGGAAAAAGTGCCTAGGACAGTGCCAGGCTTATAACAGGTGTTTATAAAATGTTCTCTGCCATTCATGTCAGTAGTGTCACATTTGCTGTTATTGGGGTTTGTCATCGAAAGAAGCAAATCAGCCTTTTAAATACTTTTTTTTTTTTTTTTGAGACAGAGTCTCACTTTGTCACCCTTGGTAAAGTACCGTGACGTCACAGCTCATAGCAACCTCAAACTCTTGGGCTCAGATGATCCCCTTGCCTCAGGTTTTTGTTTTTAGTAGAGGCAGGGTCTCATTCTTGCTCAGGTTGGTCTTGAACTCAAGCAACCGCCTTCCTCAGCCTCCCAGAGTGCTAGGATTACAGGCATGAGCCACCACACCTGGCTTTTAGGAATTAAAGTTAGTTAATCAGAGTGTCACTGAGGATTGCAACCCAGGAAGAGTCTTTCAGAGAGCTCCTGTCAACTGCTCCAAAGCCGTATGTGAACCCTGGGCTTATGTATCAGGTGGTGGAGGTTCTGCACATGTTCAGAAGTAGCATTACATGTGCTCAGAAATGGCATTAGAACAAAATCTCCTCAAAGTTTGGGTATGAAGCTAAGTCTGGTTATAGCTTATAGGCATAATCTCTAATCCTCTCAAGACACTATTTTTCTTAAAGGAAGAAGCAAGGTCTAGGGGTCATGAACTTAATCTTTTTGTAGCGATTCAACCAAGAAACATGGGAGCCTGTACTCTGTCCTGCTTATCATCTTGCGGGCATTCTTCTGGAGGGCTACCCTCAGTCACTGAGTCAGGGGCTTTGAAATTCTGCTGGCAAGGGACTTGGTGAAATTTTGCTGGCAAGGAAAATGAGCAGCTATGGCTTCCTACCTTTGCTACTTTGTCTCACAGGTTCTTACAGTACAGGCAAGCAGACCTCCCTGTGTGTCCCCCACCCCTTTTCCCAGATGTGAGCCAAAATAGAAGCAGACTTCCCTGACGCTGTGTGTCTCCCTTTCTCCCCAGATGTGAGCCCAGTGGGCCGCCCGCTGACCTGTCCCTGAAGTCCAGGAATCAGGCCCCCAGGCCGGGCCTGCCCCACCCCCGGCCCAGCATGCGGCTGTCGGTGCGGAGGGTGCTGCTGGCTGCTGGCTGTGCCCTGGCCCTGGTGCTGGCGGTCCAGCTGGGGCAGCAGGTGCTGGAGTGCCGGGCAGTGCTGGCTGGCCCTCGGAGCCCCCGGCGGGCCATGCGGCCGGAGCAGGAGGAGCTGGTGGTGGTCGGTGAGGACCACATGGAGTACCGCTACAGCAAGGCCATGCCACTCATCTTTGTGGGTGGTGTGCCCCGCAGTGGCACCACGCTGATGCGTGCCATGCTGGACGCCCATCCTGAGGTACGCTGCGGCGAGGAGACCCGCATCATCCCACGCGTGCTGGCCATGCGACAGGCCTGGTCCAAGTCTGGCCGTGAGAAGCTCCGGCTGGATGAGGCAGGCGTGACGGACGAGGTGCTAGATGCAGCCATGCAGGCCTTCATCCTCGAGGTGATCGCCAAGCACGGCGAGCCGGCGCGCGTGCTCTGCAACAAGGATCCCTTCACGCTCAAGTCCTCGGTCTACCTGTCACGCCTGTTCCCCAACTCCAAGTTCTTGCTGATGGTGCGGGACGGCCGGGCCTCGGTGCACTCCATGATCACACGCAAAGTCACCATTGCCGGCTTTGACCTCAGCAGCTACCGTGACTGCCTCACCAAGTGGAACAAGGCCATCGAGGTGATGTATGCCCAGTGCATGGAGGTGGGCAAGGACAAGTGCCTGCCTGTGTACTATGAGCAGCTGGTGCTGCACCCCCGTCGCTCCCTCAAGCTCATCCTCGACTTCCTTGGCATTGGCTGGAGCGACGCCGTTCTGCATCACGAGGAGCTCATTGGCAAGCCAGGTGGTGTCTCCCTGTCCAAGTGAGTGGAGACCTCACCTTCCACTAAAACGCCTAGCCTCGGAGTCGGAGGTACCAGATCCACTCAGCTTCTTTTGAGCTGTGTGGCTTTGGGCAAGTCACTGTACCACTCTGAGCCTCAGTTTCATTGTGCAAAGAAAGGGGGGGAACAATCATTTATTCTTCTCTTTTCTAGACAATCAGTAAACTTTGAATATGCTTTGTAGTATGGCAATAGTGGGTAAAGGTGAAGGGCACAGATTCTGGACGCAAAGTGTGTTCAAACCCCTGATCTGCCATTTCCTAGCTGTGTTACCTTGGGCAAGTGACTCAACCTCTCTGTGCTTTTGTTTCCTTATTTATAACATGGGAATATAATCAATTTACCCTACAGATACCTGTGAGCATCAAGTTAATATATGTTAAGTGCTATTACTACTTTATTGGAATACCCATTATCCTATTCATCATTAACGTTTAATGAGTACCTACTATGTGGCAAATATTGGGTGAAGCCCCAAACAATATTATCATCTTTATACCCCACAGCAACCTGAGGATATAAGAACTACTCCTAGGGTGGTGCCTATGGCTCAAAGGAGTAGGGCATTCGCCCCATATACTGGAAGTGGCAGGTTCAAACCCGGCCTGGCAAAAAAAAAAAAAAAAAGAACTACTCTTATCCCCATTTTACGTGTGGAAAACTAGATCTCAGAGAAGTTAATTGGCCTGAGGTCACACAGCTAACAATGCAGGTGCTGGGATTTGAACCCAGTTCTGTTGGATTTCAGACATGTGCTGCTATTAAGCTTTCTGTGTCTAGGAAAGGACCCCACATTCCATCCTCATTTCACCTCTGCCTCCCCTTCCCTTCCTCCTACTGGCCCTTGTTCTCTGCCTTCCTCCTTGGAGAAGTTGCCATCCTGCTTCTGAATCCCAGAGCCCTTGAACAGTTCTGGGGCAGAGGGTATAATCTCTGCATAACTCATCAGGCTCGGGAATCCCTGAGAGCCCAGCCAAAGGGCTATCATCTCACCAGGCCCTGAGCCTAGCTGGTGGCTCACAGCTGCTCTCTCCTGAACATGAAGTGCCCACATGCCAGGTATTCCAGCCTGAGCTAGGATTTTGTAAATTACCATGATAAGAAAAGTTAGATTACCAAAGGAATACAGCTTGATTGTAGAAAATTGGGAAAATATGCCAAACAATAAAGGACAAAACCCCCATAATCCTACCACTCAGATTTGGATGTGTAACCTACTGGTCCTTTTTGAGGACGTTGATAAAACCAAAGTCCAGTTGAACATGTTCCCCTACAGCCTTTTTTAACTTTGTAAACGCATTTCTTTCTTTCTTTCTTTTTTTTTTTTTTTTTTGGAGACAGAGTTTCACTTTATCGCCCTCAGTAGAGAGCTATGGCGTCACAGCTCACAGCAACCTCCAACTCCTGGGCTTAGGCAATTCTTTTGCCTCAGCCTCCCGAGTAGTTGGGATTACAGGCGCCCACTACAACGCCTGGCTATGTTTTGTTGCAGTTTGGCTGGGGCCAGGTTTGAACCCGCCACCCTTGCTGGTGCCCTACTCACTGAGCCACAGATGCCACCCATATATGCATCTTTAGGTGGTGGCACCCAGCTCTCTGCTGCAACATCGTTTTGAATGGCTGCATGAGAGGCCACAGCATGGGTTACCATATTTAACTTAACATCCTCTGTTATTGGAAATTCCGGTTATTTCTAGTTTTATTGACATGTATCAGTCATTACACCCATTCATGTTCTGGGATGTGAATGGGTGTGATGACTGAAATGTCCATCATTTCTGTGCCACAAAGTCCTGGAGACACGAGGATTTTGGCCAAAGCCATGCACACAGGATAGAGGTGAGATTTAAATCTGGGCCCTCCATGTTTTACTCACCAGTCCACACCCTTTCCCCTTCTCCAGTTCTGCCCACTTCACTCCCAGGCCTGTCTTCCTTTTCTGCTTCTTTCTGTTTCTGTTCCTCTTTCTCTAACTCTTCTCTTAGTTGAGATGGAAGCATCTAGAAATATGCCCTTGATCCGGGGGAATCCCCGTTCTCCCCTATCCTATAAGCCCCCTGAATTATAATTGGTAAGATACTCCTTCAGGTGACTGGGCGTGGTGGCTTACATCTGTAATCCAAGCACTCTAGGAGGCTGACAGGTGGATTGCTTGAACTCATAAATTCAAGACCAGCCCGAGCAAGAGCAAGACACCATCTCAACTGAAAATGGAAAAACTAGCTGGGCATTGAGGTGGATGCCTATAGTCTGAGCTACTTGGGAGGCTGAGGCAAGAGGATCTCTTGAGCCCAAGAGTGTGAGGTTCTTGTGAGCAATAATGCCATGGCACTCTACCCAAGGTGATAGACTGAGGCTTTATGTTAAAAATTAAAAAAAAACTCTTTATTCAAGTGGCTTAGTAAGCCTGTTACAAGGAAGCACGTGGAAGAGGATGGTGATTGCACAGCTGAAACAAAGAATGAGTTTAGTTGAGTGGAGAAAAAGTTGTAGGCAGCACATGTAACATATTTATATGAAAGTCTGTGTGGGGTGGTGGAGATAGAGCTAGGGTGGAACGTGTGAGTGTGCATACATGCACACGTGCATGTGCTGACCCTCACTGAGAGCTTACAAAGTGCCCTCTGCTCTTCTAAGCACTTTGTTGAGTCACTCATTTCCTCTTCAGAACAGCCCAAAGAGGTATGTGCTATTGTTATTTTCATTCATCACTGAAGAAAATGAGGCTTAGAGAGGTGAAGTAACTAACTTTTCCAGGGTCACACAGCCAATATTGGTGTAGCTGGCACTTGAACCTAGGCAGTCTGGCTCCTGAGTCTGCTCTTAACCACTTTGCAGGAAAAGGAGTGGGAGCGTGTACTCCAAAATGCTAAGTAAGACTGGGTATCTGTCAAAAGCTGATGGACTGGCAGTGGTGACCACAGGAACTTTTAGCATTACCCCCAATGACAAAGTATTTATGTTAGTCCATATACATTAAAAGTTTTCTGTTTTGTTTTTAAGTCACAGAAGTCAAGGAAGCAGAATTTAGTATGTGCTGCTAGTAATTTCTTCTGACTTCCTACCACATGCTCTTATCCCACGGTACGGGGCAGGTATGGTAAGGCGAAGGGACTCATCTGCAGAGCTGGGCAGAGGCCAGGTCTCCCCAGCTTTTCCTGCTGCTCCAGAGTGACTGAGAAAGGAAGCTGCCCGGGTGCTGTCTGGGTCGGCCCTGCCCTGCCCTGCCCTGCCCAGCCTGTCCTCTCTCCTCAGGATCGAGCGGTCCACGGACCAGGTCATCAAACCTGTGAACCTGGAAGCACTCTCCAAATGGACTGGTCACATCCCTGGGGATGTGGTGCGGGACATGGCCCAGATCGCCCCCATGCTGGCTCGGCTCGGCTATGACCCCTATGCAAACCCACCCAACTATGGCAACCCTGACCCCATCGTCATTAACAACACACACCGGGTGAGTGTGCACGATCACGGAAGTGTGCCCTCGGGGCTTTGGCTGAGCAGAAGCTCCAGTTACCTGAGAAAACAGATGTAGTCTCTTGATCCCCGCACATCTACTGTGTTTCTCCCTGATGGGACTCCGTGTAACTGTATGACTGCACGTATTTTCATTTTTGTTCTTTTTTTTCCCTGAGACAGATTCTCACTATGTCACCCTCAGTGCAGTGCCATGGTGTCACAGCTCACAGCAACCTCAAACTCTTGGGCTTAAGTGATTCTCTTCCCTCAGCCTCCCAAGTAGCTGGGACTACAGGTACCTGCCACAACACCTGGCTATTTTTTTTGTATTTTCACTTTTGCGTGGGCTGCAAGGAAGCTCCTAACTACTGTGGCCTATCTCATACTCTTAACCTCTAACAGCAGGCCCAGTGTACACTAATTTTATCTTATTTTCTTGCTCTCATTTACTTTTTTCCCACTGTTTTTCTGGCTATTTGTTTATCTTTGTTGAGAATGAACATAAATAAGCTAGGGCAGTGCCTGTGGCTCAGTGGGTAGGGCGCCACCAAGGGTGGCGGGTTCGAACCCAGCCCTGTCCAAACTACAACAAAAAAATAGCTGGTGGGTTGTGGTGGGTGTCTGTAGTCCCAGCTACTTGGGAGGCTGAAGCAAGAGATTCTCCTAAGCCCAGGAGTTGGAGGTTGCTGTGAGCCGTGACGCCATGGTACTTTTCCAGGGCTACACAATGAGACTCTGTCTCTAAAAAAAAACCAAAAAAAATAAGCTGTTGGTTCATTCATTGTCCCATAAGGTTTAAAACTGACTTCTCAGACAAATGTGAACCTAAAATTCCTTAAATTGCTTCTTAAGTTTTCCTTCGTTAAGGTAGTAGAGGGAAATGATTTTTTTTTGAGACAGAGTCTCACTCTGTCGCCCTGGGTAGTGTGCCATGGTGTCATAGCTCATAGTGACCTCAAACTCTTGCGCTTGAGCAATTCTCTTACCTCAACCTCCTCCAGGCTGTTTTTAGAGACGGGGTCTTGCTGTTGCTCAGGCTGGTCTCAAACTCCTGAGCTCAAGCCATCCAACTGCCCCTGCCTCCCAGAATGCTGGGATTACAGGCGTGAGCCACCAAGCCTGGCCAGAGATGCCTTTTAAGAAAATGTTTTTGAAGTATTAAAGTAGGCTAATACTAGGTAAAAGAGTAGTTGACAAGTTCATGGTTCTGTTTCTGTGTTGCTCCTCGTTCTAATTTCCTTTAGGCACTAAGTTAATTAAAATATTTGAAAATGGGTTCTAGGACCAAGGAAGAATCCTGGCTCATACGTCATGGGGACCCGAAGTCTTAATTTAAGCCAAGCTCAGTATTTCTGAATACATGCTAATTTTAAAAAAGTAAACAGTTCTTATATTGAATCATGGAAGAAAAAAGTTAATTCCTCTCTCGGTTCTTCTTTAAGTCTTTAGTCAGCTCAAGGAGGAAGTCTCCCTTTGCTGCTAAGAAGTCCATAGTGCCTCTCCAAAGCTCCTTAATCTCTCTTTTCAAGAAGAGAATTTAGGCTCGGCACCTGTAGCTCTCAGTGGGTGGGGTGCCAGCCACATACACCGAGGTTGGTGGGTTCAAGCCCTGCTTAGGCCTGCTAAACAACAATGACAACTGCAACCAAAAAAAAAAAAAAATAGCTGGGGTTTTGTGGCAGGCACCTTTGGGAGGCTGAGGCAAGAGAATCGCTTAAGCCCAAGAGTTTGAGGTTGCTGTGAGCTGTGATGCCACAGCACTCTATCCAGGGCAACATAGTGAGACTCTGTCTCAAAAAAAAAAAAAAGAAGAAGAAGAAGAAGAGAATTTACTAACACTGTACTTTTGAGGGCTCTGCCCTTGTCACTGAATCGTAAGCTTGTCTGCTGGTCTTGTGAGTTCCTCCTTCTACAGACACCAGTTGATTTTTGCAGACACTTAAAATTTACAGAACTCTGCAGATAGCCAATGTTCACACTCAGGTGATGCTGACAGTGCAGACAGTTGCAACATGGGTGTGGTTAATTTGTATTACCGTATATACTCGAGTATAAGCCGAGTTTTTCTGGCACAAAATTTGTGCCGAGTTCGGGTTTTTCGGCACAAATTTTGTGCCAGAAAAACTCGGCTTATACTCGAGTATATATGGTATTTTATTATAAGTATTAATTTTTATTTTATTTATTCATTGTTATTCTTTGCACCCTATTTACATGTTTTATATAATTTTTTCTGTACATATGTTGTCATAATAAGACATTAATTAAGTGGATTGAAAAAAAGAAGATGGTAATAATTCTGAAATCCGGCACCCAGGTGCTTCTCAGAAGCAGCAGCTGGGGCCAGCTGGGAACTGCTGGAGTGACTTGGGTGTGCCACTCCTTACCCCAACTTTCTTGCTTGAAGAGTCCAGTACTGGCTCCTCTGAGGTCTCTTTAAAAGGTTGGTGCCCCATGCTCAGTGGTTAGGGTGCTGGCCATGTAACATCGGGGCTGGAAGGTTTGAACCCGTCCTGGGCCTGCTAAACAATGACAACTGCAACAACAATAAAAAAAAAAAATCGCCAGGCGTTGTGGTGGGCGCCTATAGTCCCAGCTGCTTGGGAGGCTGAGGCAAGAGAATTGCTCAAGCCCAAGAGTTTGAGGTTGCTGTGAGCTGTGGCGCCACGGCGCTCCACCCAGGGCAACATAGTGAGACTCTGTCTCAAAAATAAATAAATAAATAAAAACAAATAAAAGGTGGAAGTCCCTAGTTTGTCCCAGACTGTGAGTCAGAACCTCGCAAAGTGAGGCCCAACTTTAAGTGACTCTAATGAGCACTGAGGGTTAAGGTCAACCCTTCAGAGCTTTTTTATTTGTTTGGTTAGCATGGGAGATGTTTCCAGTTTTCTTCTAAGAAGGTTTCTTCTCTGGGGGATTCCACAACTCTTGGCAAGTGCCAGACACTGGGTTTAATCTTTACAGTGTCTTTGCTGTTACCCCAAAGATAAGTCTGTTCTTTAAGAGCCCTTTTGTAGTACTTTCTTTATAATGCTTCCCCAAAGCTTGAAATGTCCTTGTTTATTTGTGTTTATTATAACTTGTATAACATCTGGTGACCTCTCTAGAAAAGAAGCTCCAGGGGAGCAATAATTTCAATTTTCTGGTTAATGTACTCCTAAGGACTTGGACTCATGCCTGGAATGAGAGCTCAGTACATGTTTATTGGAAGGATAGAGGAGGGATATATGTATGGGTGGTTAGCTGTGCTGGATGGACTAAATTTTATTTTTCAATCACTTTCATAGTACTGATATTTATTTACTCTTTTTTAGGTCTTGAAAGGGGACTATAAAACACCAGCCAATCTGAAAGGATATTTTCAGGTTAGAAACTCCGAGGGGAATTCTGAATTCTGTCTTTCCCAGCGGTACCACCACCAGCTTGCTGCATGCATTTGGATGCTTTGCTTCTCTACTCTGGCTGACAGTTTCCCCATGGTCAAAAGGGGAGACGGGGCTGGGCCAAAGGGTCTCTAAGTGTCTGCTCCGGCTGGGCCAGATCTCAGCAGCCCCTCTGCCAGAGAGGTCTGTCTCCTTATCTTCTGGCTTGAATGCAGCTGGAGGGACTTCATGGAGACTTTCTCTTACACTTTCTGTCTCTAGCCTTCAATTCAATTTATTAAAGCCACACTTCCTAAAAAAAAGCCCAGTGTAAAATTTCCAGCAGTGTCCCTGAAAATGAGCAACATGAGGGTCACATGATGCTCGTACATGTAGACGTACACACACTAGCATGTGCAACTGCATCACCCCGACCCCCTGTGCCTCCCAAGAATCCCACCTGTGTCTGTGGCAGCGGTCCCTGGCAGTGTCATTGCTGGTAGAGGGGAAGCCTTTGACACACAGCTTCCCCTTTACCAACATTATAGCTGGCCTACTATTGGTGTTAAAACGCTCCCCCTTTGGGTGGTGCTTGTGGCTCAAGGAGAAAGGCACCGGCCCCATATACTGAAGGTGGTGGGTTCAAACCCAGCCCCGGCCAAAAAAAAAAAACAAACCCCCCTCCCTTTTAAGACACTCTGTCTTCTGTTGCCCAGGCTAGAGGCTTCGGCATCAGCCTAGCTCACAGTAACCTCAGACTCTTTTGTTCAAGTGATCTTTCTGTTTGAACACTACTTGGCCTCCTGAGTAACTGGGACTACAGGCACTTGCCACCACACCTATTTGTAGTAGAGACAGGGTCTCGCTCTTGCTCAGGCTGGTCTCGAACTCCTGAACTCAAGTGATCCTCCCACCTTGACCTTCCAGAGGTGCTGGGGTTACAAGTGTGAGCCACCATGCCCAGCCAAAATGCCTCTTTTTAAATGAAGGTGTGGCACGAAAATTAGCAGTTTGAGTTTGTGCATGTGTTTAATAAAATACAAAATATTAATAAAATACAAATTGGCAAAATAATAAAGGGTGGGCCACCCTATGGCAGTCCACAGTCCTCATTAATGATCAAATTAGTGAAGTCTGAGAGCTGGAGACAGCTTTTGAGCACTTTCTGGTTTGGTAAGGGGTTCACTCTACAAAGTAGTGTTTCTCCTGAGTCCTGTGAGTTGTTCTAGTGAATTGTCAAACAAGGGGTATAGGGGGAGGGCGGAGGGCAGGCACATGATCAGAGACCCATCTCTGGCTCCTGTGTATCTAAAACTATGGTCAGAATTGTTTCAACCAAAAAGATGATGTTACTAGAACAACAAACAGAAGTAGGGGTGAGGGGAATTAGCCTCAATCCAAAACTTTTCATTGTTGCATTTTGTCTTTTTTTTTTCTTTTGTTCACCTGAATATGCACTTTGGAATGAATGACAGTTCCATTGTATGAGCCACTTTGTTTTGTTTTCTTAATATTTGTCCGTCTTTGGGGTTTCCCTGGTACTGTGTTGGATGGCTACACCAAGTGCAGCCTGTGCCCACACTCACTTCACTGCCTCCCTAAGGGTGTTCCCAATTTTTGCAGTATCCAGTGAGAGGTCATGCACACAGCATCCTGATTTTCCCTTCTTCTATAGAGTAAGGGGACTCTATTGAATCATTCCCTTTGAATATATTTTTTCTTTTATTGAGACAGAGTCTCATTATGTCACCCTCAGTAGAGTGCCGTAGTGTCACAACTCACAGCAACCTCCAACTCATGGGCTTAAGTGATTCTTTTGCCTCAGCCTCCCAAGTAGCTGGGACTACAGGCACCCACCACAACGCCCAGCTATTTTTTGGTTGTAGTTATCATTATTATTTGGCAGGCCCCGGCTGGATTCCAACCTGCCAGCTCAGGTGGTGCCACAGCCACTGAACTACAGGCGCCAGGCTGCCCTTTGAATACATTTTGAAGGAGTAGAAGGGTCCAGATGTTTTAAAAACTCCTAAACCACAAATGTAAAAGGGTTGGACAGTTCACACACCCTTGCAGTGCACAGTGTACACAAGACGTCTAGCTGAACTGGGATTGGCTTTTGCTGCTATTAGGACTATAATATGGCACATGCCTGTCATCATGAACCACCCCTACCCTCAGGAGGGCTGCCCTGTAAATAAATTGTGTCAGGCTTTACACTCTCATCTGCCCCACTGTCCTATACTGTGTCTATGATGTTATTCCACATAATGCAGAGGAGGGCATGGTGGCTCATGCATGTAATTCCAGTACTTCAGGAGACAAGGTGGGAGCATTGCTTGAGGCCAGGAGTTTAAGACTAGCCTGAGCAAGAGTGAGACCCCATCTCTACAAAATACTAAAAAAGTTAGCCAGGTGTGGTAGCAGGTGCCTGTAGTCCCAGCTACTCAGGAAGCTGAGGTGGGAGAATCACTTGAGTCCAGGAGGTTACAGTGACCTGTGATCACACTGTAGCCTGGGGTGACAGCAAAACCCTGTCTCTTAAAAAAAAGCCTGAAAACTGTCTTTGAGAAGCCACTAAGTGAATTGTGTAGCATATGCATTCCATGGAACACTATGTAGCTGTCCAAAATGGTGTAGGTGAAACTCAAAAGATAAAATGTTAAGAAAACAAAATAGCCTGTGTGTAGTGGCTCACACCTGTAATCCTAGCACTCTGGGATTACGCTAGAAAACCTAGCCACGTGTTAGGGCAGGCACCTGTAGTCCCAGCTGCTTGGGAGGCTGAGGTAAGAGGATCACTTGATCTCAGGAGTTTGAAGTTGCTGTGAGCCATGAAACCTAGGCACTCTAGGCTGGGGCACAGAGTGAGACTCTGTATAAAAAAAAAAAAAAAAAAAAAAAGGAAAGGAAAAGAAAAGAAAACAAAACAGCTCATCCCTTAGAATTACAATAGATGCAAAAGAGCATACTCACTTCATAGGATCCAGCAGCCTCCCTGCTGCCAGATCTTTACTGTTCCCTTTACCAGGAATTTTTTTCTACCCAGATCTGTGTTTCACTGACCTGATTTTCATCTTTCAGCTATTGGCTTATGGTACCTTCCAACACTAACAACCAGTTCTCTGATTATCTGAGCATCAACTGGATGTTCAACAATTCGATTCTGACATTAACCCCCAGAGTTAGCATCCCCCTCAACGTGTTCCCAGTCCTCCTCTCCAAACCCTGTCATTTAGAGGTTTTAAGGAAGGCCTTATTATGCGGGCATGGTTGATTAAATCATTGGCCATTGGTGGTTAGCGTGATCTTCAGCCCCCCTCTCCTCCTGGGAGGCTGAGAATGTAGATGAAAGCTCCAACCCTCTAGTCCCATCTTGGTCTTATGGGTAGCCAGCCCCCATCCTGCATATGTCTAGGCCCCCCACTCCTAGTCATCTCATTAGCATACATCCCAAGGATTTTAAGGAGCTGTGTGCCAGGAAATGGGGACAAAGACCAAATGTCTATTTTGTGTCACACCACAGTTTACATGTCATCTTGTAGAGTCCTGTCCACTGTTTCTGAATGAGTGCCAACACTTGTGTCACTTATATCAGCCAATAGTGAACAGGCTCTGTCCCCAGCTAGATTTCCATGAGCATAGCCACAACTTCCCGGCACTTGGCAACATAGTAGGTGTGCAGTAAACATTGATGAGTGACTGTGTGCATGATGCAGGGATAGTGAGGGCAAACCTCAGGGCAGCAGGCATCCACCCGACTGTGACTCCTTTCTCTGTCATCTTCCTGCAGGTGAACCGGAACAGCACCTCCTCCCCCTTAGGAAGCTCGTGATTTCCAGGTAGGCCTGTGGACTTCACAGGAGGCTCCTGCTTCTTCTGAGACCAGAAGCCTTTTCCTATGTGGCTTGTCCTTCCAGAGCCTCCCTGGGGAGAAGTGTCTATCAGGTTGGGCTGACTGAGCCCCATCAGGTTTCCATGGTGACAGGCCCAGGGGAGCTTTTTATAGAATCAAGGCTTAGTCTCCTAGCTCTGGATCAAGGACGGTGGTGGCAGGGATGGATGGAGAAACAGCCAGAGAAGGGTTTATCTGCTACTGGGGAGCGGGCAGGAGGGACCACTGTGATGATGGGGGGTGATTCTGGAACTATTTTTGCACAGAATGCTGTCTGCCAGTCTGGCTTCTACAAATAGCATTAGCTTTGGCCCAAAGCAATTAATGTTCTCATAATAGTTGTGAGTAGTTCTGTTCTAAGAATAACCCCTGTGGCACGAGGCCAAGTACTCCTTGTGTGTTACTCATTTAACCCTCAGTGTCTTTAGGAGAGGCAGGTGACATGATTCTCCCATTTTACAGAAGTACAAAAAAGGGGTTTTGACTTGCCTGAGGCTAATAGTCACCAAGTGACAGAATTCCCCCCAAAAGCCATCTCCCCCTAGAGTTTGTTTTTAGTGAATGATTTTAAGTACATGTTTATCCATTCATACTTCCCTGTGGAGTAGGGAAAGAGACTTTGGACTTCAGAGATTTAAGAGCTCTTCACGTTTTAACATCTTTCAGCCTCTATTACCTACATCTGGAGGATGCAAATTCATCGCTGCTCAACCAGGAGGGTGGTCATGAGGTGAAGTGAGCTGGCCTTGGCAGGAATGTTTGGGAACTGTAAAGTGCTGTAGCCCCACTGTGGACTCAGGCACTGGAGTTAGGGCTCCGTGAGTGAGCTTACTTCATTATGTCCCCCTGCCTCTGATCAGTTTCAAGGAAACTGAGGACAACCTCACGAGAGGGCAGAACCAGCTTGCACATTCTCTTTTATTTTCCATTGAAACAGAGCTTCTAGCCTGGACTCTTACATTTAACTTATTTATCTCTTTTTAAATAATCAGCATGTTTTTAAGGTTTTCTTTGAATTCACCTTGCCCCGGCCTGCAAGGCTGGGAACACTAGCCTGCTGTGACACAGTTCTCTGGTTGTCAGGGCCCTCATCCTGAGTCGCACTAAAGTCCAAAAGTTCTATTTAATTCCAACAAAAAGAACCTTCCCCTTCAAAAGCCTTTCTTAGTTTCTGTTGCACCCTACCTCAGTTCTCCTGGCTAGCTTTCTGCAGATTCATTGTAGAGTCCTGAACCTTCTGGTTGATACAAGCAGATTTATTCATACAGGGTACTTTCACCGATCCCCAGTATAAAATTGGCCTTGAACAAATGCTCATCCTTCCCTTGCCTGCAAAAATTCATAGGTGTTTATCAAAATCACTGCCATTTCCAATCCTAGCACTCTAGGGAAGCCACGGGAGGCCAAGGCAGGGAGATTGTTTGAGCTCAGGAGTTTTAAGAGCAGCTTGAGTATGAGCAAGACTCCCATCTCTAAAAAATAGCTGGGTGTTGTGCTGGGCAGGCAATCCCAGCTACTTGGGAGGCTGAGGCAAGAGGATCACTTGAGCCCAAGAGTTGGAGGTTGTTGTGAGCTGTGACACTACAGCACTTTACTGAGGGTCACAAAGTGAGACTTTGTCTCCCCCCCAAAAAAAAAAAAAAAAAAATCACTGCCATTTGCTCTTCATAAATAAGAAAAATGTGACCATTGAGGTCAAATGGATGCAAATTGAGATGTGGGTAAGAACTCAAGAAACATTTAAACTGAAGTTCTTTCTGGCCATCTGGGATGCACGTATAAAACCTTACGTGCTTATGGGAATGGATGAAGACCATACGTTCTGCAATCACACATATAAATATAAAAGATCTATTTCAGAATTGCTACTCGGGGCCTCACACAGTCTTCTCCCTCTTTCAGATCGCTGCAAATGGCTTTGTTGCCAAGAAGAGAAGAAACTGCATTCGAATGGAAATCGGACCTCTAATCCAAGCATATTGCTTGCAATTAATTGCCAAAACAGGACTGCTAATGAGGAATGCATTTGCATATGTTTGCAAAAGTTGAATCATTGAAAACATACCTTGAGACTCTCTGTCTTTGGACACTGGGGTGGAGAGCAGGGAGTATGGAAAGTAGTCCGGCTTTTGAAACTTTTAGGTATTTTGTATTTTTTCCCCTTAAGAACTCTTTTTTAAGAAATGGATTTGCCGTCCTCCTTAATGTGCAGGACCGCCTTGGTGGCTTTGTTTGCTGGGACAAGGCCCACAACCTGTGCCTCTCCTGTTGATCCTTATTTTGCATTCAAAGAATCTATTTAAGAATTTAATATATACGAATTTCTTTGATTCCTCCTCAGTTCTACTCAGTTTCACAGGCAAAAAAAAATATTATTTGAATAAAGTGAACAGAGGCTCATGTGTCTGCCTTACTTTACTGGTGTGAATAGGTTTTTTTTCCCGCCTTGTTTTCCGTATTGAATTTTGTCAAGTAGACTGGTGACAAGCAAAACTGGAGAATATAGGTAGGTGCAAGGCATAGCTGAACTGTGTCTAGGGTCCCTGAGGTCACCCTCGGGTTTAGAAGGACTCAGAAGTGCTGATATATCCACAGTTAATGGTTTATTATAACAAAAGGATACAGATTAAAATCAGCAAAAGAAAAGGTGCATAGGGTGGAGTCCAGGAGAGAACGACCTCAAGTTTCCAGTTGTCCTGTCCCAGGAGAGTCTTAAGAATGTGCTTAGTTCTCACAGCAACAATGTGTGACAACATGGACAAAGTATTGCTTATTCAGGCCTTATATTTTTTTTTTTGGGTAGAGACAGAGTCTCACTTTATTGCCCTTGGTAGAGTGCTGTGCCATCACAGCTCACAGCAAAACTCAGCTCCTGGGTTTAGGCGATTCTCTTGCCTCAGCCACCCCAGTAGCTGGGACCACAGGTACCTGCCCGGCTATTTTTTGTTGCAGTTTGGCCGGGGCCGGGTTTGAGCCCACCACCTTCGGTATATGGGGTCGGCACCCTACTCACTGAGACGCAGGTGCTGCCCTATTTAGGCCTTGTCCAGGTTGTTTTTGGAGGTCAGGAATATAAGCATGGGGCAACCATTTGACTAATCTTAGTTATTCAGTCCCAATCCCTCCAGAAATTAGAATGGTACGGTGTGGTCCAAAACCTGCCATTATTAGCATGAACTAATCTGGCCTGGTATGGCCTGAGCCCCCAGGTATATAAAGACACCACTTTTAGGGAACACGTTTTAAGGGCTTAGAGTTTGTCTTCTAGGAGCCCATGAAGACCAGTCCTTTCTTTGAATTGTATAGGGTTTGGACACTTCAAGCCTGCTTAGTTAACACTTTACCATACGGTCTTCAAACTCTGAGGGACCGACGGGGCCCAGAACAGTTTCATCTCTTCATCCGTAAATTGGGAAAGTTAATACTTCATGAGTTTATTAGGGACCACCGATGGGTGACATTGTCAGTGGTGCTTGGTACCAAATGAGCCTTCAGTCTGAGGCAGCTCTTGTTTTTTCTTAACGACTGCAGTAAAATGGCAAGTAAAGTTTTGAGGGTGTGCGATTCCTTTTGTCTAGCAGTCATTTACCCGTCTCCTGCTCAGTTTGCCAAGTGCGGTGCTGTTTCTTTGAGAATCTGGCCACAGCTGTGCATCTCCTCCCCACAATGAAACTACGTCTCGGTTCCAGGAGTTTCACCTTTTATGAGAGGTCCACCCATGAAGACCCTGGGTTGTCATTCGCCTGCTTAGGAAAACATTGAAAGCACATAAATATGAGGAGAGGAAGGAATAGAATTGGCCCTGGGGGTGGGAGGCAGGGAAACAGTCTCAGAATCGCACTCCCATTTTATCTTTCCTGATTTGATCTGAAAAGATTTGTGAATACTACATGCATGTGTTATACGTGAAACAAACAAGAATTTATAGTGAGATGCAAGAGGCCTCGTTCGTACTTCCTCTTACCATCTTCCTTCATTCCCTAAAGGTAATGCTACCATTTTCTGCTTGGAACATAATATTCCAGATTTCCTATAAATTTCCATACATATAAATATGCTTAAATACGTAGTGTTAATGATGCATAAAATAATATCATTCCAGGCCAGGCATGGTGGCTTATGCCTGTCATCTCAGCATTTTGGGAAGCCAAGATTGCTTGAGGCCAGGAGGTGGAGAAAAGCCTAAACAACATTGTGAGACGCTGCCATTACAAACCACCACCACCACCCCCTAAAATTAGCCAGACGTGTTGGTGCATGCCTGTAGTCCCAGCTACTTGAGGCTGGGGCAGGAGGATCTCTCGAGCCCAGGGGCTTAAGGCTGCAGTGAGCTATGATGACGCCACTGCACACTAGCCTGGATGATGGAGACCCCATCTAGGAAAAACAAAACACTCTAAATGGGTTATTCCGAAATACTCTAGAGGGTTTTCCATGTAAACACATGCAGATCTGACTATCTCTTCTATCAGCTGCCTGTATTTAGAGCAAACCATCTTTATTTGAGCATTCTACTTTTGCTAGGCCCTTAGGCCGTTTCCAGTTTTCATCACTACCAGCAAAGCTACAGTGGATGTTCTTGTGCGTAACCGTACAGCTGTATGAGTGTATCTCTGCAAAGTGAGATGTAGAATTGCTGAGGTGAAAGGCATACCTACTAACTTCTTTGGTAGATTCAATCCTGATTTGAGCAGAAATTTGACTTCAGTGTGAAACCAGAGCCTTGTTACAGAGCCTTTCTTGGGGGTGTATTGGAACAATGACCCATCACTTGTACGCTGATGCATTCACTGTCCAGCTTGGGCAACATGCATCATCTCTTTATTCCTTAATATAGCATGTTTGAAAACATTGTCATCACTGTGTTACTTGGGTGCTATTATAATACAAAACCATCCTTGAAGTCAGAGATAACTAAAGTCACATCCTAGCTTACCACTTAACAACTGTGTAAGCATAAGCAAGTGATTCCACTTCTCTGAACCTCAGTTTTCCTCTTCTGTAAGATGGGGACAAATGGATAAAAACTGGACCAACCTCTTGGGGTGGTGAAGAGAAATCAATGAGATAAGCAAACACATTGTCTAAGTTTAGTGGAGCAAAGCAATAAAAGCTTATATCCCACAATGAAGGCTTAGTAAGTGGTAGCCATGATGATGATTATTACTATTCTGAAATAAGGGATGCGTTGTGATAAACAGTCCATGTCCTCTCACCAGGACGTGTGTTTATTCACCTGATGGCAGCCATAGTCATGCCCTGTGGTTGTAGGACAGTCTTTTGCACATGTACTAAGTGGGCTGAATACAGATCTCTGTCCTCATTAACAGCTACCAACCTGGCTGAGCCACCAGTGTCTCCAAAGGGCTTCGAAACTTTCTATTTACAAAAAGTCCCTTACCTATGTCTTTCCAAAGGGTAAATGCCCTACCCCTCCAGAGTAAGGGATGAACAGGTGATAGAATTATGAACTCTGTTGAGTTCATGGTCACTAGTCAGAGGACATCCGGTCTCAGACACTCATTGTTCCGCTCATCTCTTGCTGCATAACAACTAGCCCCAAACTGAGTGACTTGAAACAATCTGTTGTGAAATCTGTCAATTCTGCAAAGTAACTAGAGTTAGCTGGATGGGTCTCTAGTCAGATGGTAACTGAAGGCCTCTTCATCCACATGTCTGATGCCTGGGCTGGGATGGTTGGAGCAACTAGAGGCTAACTGGGCATTACCATCCATGCAGTCCCTTTGCATGGCTAGCTTGGGCTTCCTCACAATATGGCAGTCTCAAGGGAGTTAACCTTCAAACACTGTCTTGCCCTTCCCCACGAGCATATGTCACAAGTGGCAAGAAGCAGAGGAACTGCCAGTTGGTCAAGTGATACGCCTGAAACTGATGTAGTATCACATCCACTTTGGTTGGTCCAAGTAGCCATTGGGCCCTCCCACAATCAAGAGGGTGGAGAAATAAACTGAAGGTGGAATGGCAAGATCACAATTGCAGAAGACCATGTGGCATGGGAGATAGTGTTGCAACCATCTTTCAAAAATACAATCAGCCAAACCTGTCATAAAAAAAGAATGTATTGGCCTCACCTGTAGGTTATCGAATGACTTTCAGATGACTGGGATATACTGATGTCACCAAAATGTCCCCTTTCTTAACTTCAGCTTACAAAATGAGGACGTGTCTTTCCTTTACTATTTATATCACAGTGATTCTGAGCTCCTTTAAGTCATCAAAATTCTGGTTTCTTTGAGATTTCCCAAGGCTTTGGCCTTCAAATCAGGGACAACTTCTGTACCCAATGGAGGTTTTCCAGGCCTCTCCAACCCCCATATCTGGGCCCAGAACTGGGAGGACAACTCTTACTGCCGTCCTCAAAGTCTGCCTCATTCTCTGTTCTGAGTGAACACTCCTCAGGATAATTAACAATGAGAATTCTGTTTCTTCAGATCGAGGTCCAAGCTCCACCCATCAGGCCTTTCTCTAGCTTAAATCCTTTGGATTATTCTGATTGAATCTTGCTTCCATTGCAACAGCTATTGTTTTAGGGTTTTTCAAAGTAAGACTCATTAAATATTTTTTGAAATAATTGTAGACACACACGATGTTGCAAAAAAGGTACCCTTGGCTCGGCGCCTGTGGCTCAAGTGGCTAAGGCACCAGCCACATTCACTTGAGCTGGCGGGTTCAAATCCAGCCCGGACCTGCCAAACAACAATGACAGCTGCAACCAAAAAATAGCCGGGCATTGTGGCAGGCGCCTGTAGTCCCAGCTACTTGGGAGGCGGAGGCAGGAGAATCGCCTGAGCCCAGGAGTTGAAGGTTGCCGTGAGCTGTGATGCCACAGTACTCTACCCAGGGTGACAGCTTGGGGGTCTGTCTCAAAAAAAAAAAAAAAAAAACCCTTCACCTGGCTTCATCCCATGCTGTCATCTCATACAGCTGTGGTACAACAGCAAAATCAGGAAAATGACAGTCGTAAGTACCTTATTCAGTTCTCACCATTTCTATGTGTATTCATTTCTGGGTTTATGGATTTTTATAAGATTCCAGATCAAGCATTTCAGGGTTTTGTTTCCTTCTTTTAGCAAAGTAGTCTTCCATATACCCTGTGGAAATATACATACAAATCAAGTCGCATGTAAAATCTCAATCTATAAAACAGAAGTGGCTGTTCTGACGAGGACTTCATTCATGCCTCAAGTACCAGGTATTGATCTCTTAGGTACTTTGTCATAGTTAAGGTTTTTGTCTTTATTTGCCTTCAAGTTGATCTTCCTCATGGGGCTATAGACTCCCTGAGTGTAGGAACCATTATTTTTAGTTGCTCATTCTCTGTCTCTAAGCATATCATATAAGGGTGGGAGCCAGCTTCCAAGGTCCCCTCAGTGAGCCTTGCCCCCTGGTATCTATGCTTGCTTTGGTACATTGCTCCTTTCCACGAGAAATAGGGCTAGGGTGCCAGACTTAATATAGGATGATGGTTAAGTTTGAATATTTTATTTATCATTTTATTTTATTTTACTGATGGAGTCACCCTGGGTAGAGTGCTGTGGCATCATCATAGCTCACAGCAACCTGAAACTCCTGGGCTCAAGAAATCCTCTTGCCTCAGTCTCCCAAGTAGCTGGGACTATAGGTGCCCACCACAACCCTGGCTAGTTTTTGTATTTTTAGTAAAGATGTGTCTCACTTTTGTTTAGGCTGGTCATAAACTCATGAGCTCAAGCAATCCACCTGCCTCGGCCTCCCTGAGTGCAAGGATTATAGGCATGAGCCACCATGCCTGGCCTAAATTTGAATTTTAGACAAAACATTTTTTTTTTTTTTTTAGAATTTTGCAATATTGCATGATATTATACTAAAGCTTATTATTTTATCTGAAATTCAAATTTAATTGGGCATTCTATATTTTAATTCGCTACATCTGGCAACCCTAAAAAGGGCTGACTATATAAACCAATAAAGTATCACAGAAATGACAGCATGTGACTTTTTTTTTTTTTTGCAGTTTTTGGCTGGGGCTGGGTTTGAACCCGCCACCTCCAAAATATGGGGCCTGCGCCCTACTCCTTTGAGCCACAGGCACCGTCCAGCATGTGACTTCTAAGATGAGGTCAGAAAAGAACTTGAGGCTTCTGCTTTGCTCTCTCTTTTCAACAAGACACTGGCCACTATGTCATGAGGACACTCAGCAGCCCTGGGTAGAGGTTTATGTGGCAAAGAACTGAGAGCTGCTAACAACCAGCATGGTTTGCCAGCCATGTGGGAGAAAGACCATGGAAGTTGGTTTTCCAGCCCCAGTCAAACCTTCAGAATGACTGCAGTCTCAGCTATCTGCTTCATGCAACACCAGGAGAGATTCTGTCACCATCACCTAGCTAAGCCACCTTCAAATTCCTACCCAAAGATGTTGTCCTCAAAGTCTGCTAGATTATAAGTAGGTCCTCATTACATATTTGTTAATAAGTAATGAGTGAATGATGAAGGCTGTGGTTCCTCCCCAGGCCTACGGAACCTCATGTTCCAGCTTTTTATATAAGGACAGAGTCTTCACGAATTTTTGAAAGATAAGTAGGATAGAAACCATCTGTCAGAAACATTTAGAGGGAAATCAGATTTGCTAATCTCAGCTGATCTGCTTTTTCTATTCTGCCAAGTTCAGGACACCATATATATTTTTGTGACAAAATTCAAAATAAGAATAAGCCATGTGCAACTGTATAATGTCACTGTCCTAGAAAAAGTACATGTGCGGGTCTTTAAATATATCAGCTTTGAAATGCCACTTATGGATAGTTTCTATGGTACCAACCTATTTAAAGTTGTAACTGAGTGAGGATTTTTTTTTTCTTTCCAAAATCTTTTGGAGACAATATGGAAACTGTGCTGTGTGGTATAGTCCATGTTAAGGATGGTTAGGAATGTGGAATCTAGGATTGCAGCAGAAACTATCTGGAAGGTTGAGGAATCAAAGAGATGATGTATGCAGAGGTTTTGGCCATGTGACCCTGGGCACATGGCAATCACTCTGTAAGTATTAGCTCAAATAAGCAAACAAAAATAACGTAGAACCCTATGCCTGGTGTTGCAAGGAGGTATGGAAGTCTGATCTTCTGGGTTCCAAGTCTGGCTCTTAAACTTGCAGAGTGGTGCAGGCACCTCCTCTCTGCCTTGGTCTTTCCCTTTGCCTCATCTGTAAAAGGAGAGGTGTGCACCGGTGAGTGTCAGAGCCACGTTGCATGGCAACCCCTTCTGGGAAAGCCACCTGTCTAAGCACCTCATTGGGAATCTAAACATGAGCCTAGATGTCCCTAAGTCCCAAAGCAAGGGTTTTTCTGGAAGCAACAGGGGATTAGGATGGGTATGACACACACCCTAAATCTAAAATCTCTGGCTGCCTTGGAAACTCCTCCTTGCTTTTCCTAAAGGCTAGGCATTTGAGCCCAGAAATCCTGAAAAAACACTCACTGTTCTTTGTCAGCCATGCTGAATGGATTTTTATTTATTTATTTATTTTTGATGCCAGGGTCTTACTGTGGTTGCCTGAGCTGTTCTCAAAATTTTGAGCTCAGGGAACCCTCCTGCTTCAGCCTCTTGAGTAGCTGGGACAACACAGCCACACCTTACTCACTGATCTTTGAGGCTGAGAGACCACCTATACAGGGTTATGATGTTAAGTTTTTAAAATAAAAATAGCCACACTTTACTAACCTATTACTATGCCACCAATTAGGTCTTTCTATTGTTGTTCTGAAAACAACTCTCTTAAAGCAATATTGCCATTATCCCCAACTTACAGATGGAAAAGCTGAGGTGCAGAGAGGTAAAGCAACCTGTCCTAGATCTTACATCTAAGAGGCAGTAAAATGGATATACCGTATATACTCGAGTATATATGATATATATATATATATGTATTTTTTTTTTTTTGAGATAGGGTTTCACCCTGTTGCCCCAGGCTACAATGCTGTGGCATCATCCTAGCTCATACCAACCTCAAACTTCTGGGTTCACACAATCCTCCTGCCTTAGCCTCCTGAGTAGCTGGGACCAAGGCATCTGCCACAACACTCAGCTAATTTTTCTATTTTCAGTGGAGATGGGGTCTCTCTCTTGCTCAGATTGATCTTGAATTCCTGAGCTCAAGTGATCCTGCCACTTCAGCCTCCAAGAATGCTAGGATTATAGGAATGAGCCACTGTGCCTCGCCTAAAATGGATATTTGGATCTTTGAGTTTTTACTCTAAAGCCCTCATTTAAAAAAATACAAAAATGTTATAAGTATACAGAGAAACATTTTCTCCTTAATCATTTGAGATTATGTTGCCCACTTGATGCCATATCACCCCCAAATACTTTAGTATTTCCAACAAATAAGGACATCCTCTGATGTAACTGACAGACAACTGTTAAAATCTGGAAATTAACATGGACGCATCACTACCATGGAATCCTAGGCCCCCTTTAAATTTTTTTCAGTTGTCCCACTAACTTCCGTCATAGCAAAAAGATTCAGTTCAGAGAATCATGCATAACATTTAATTGTCATGTTTTTTGACTCTTCAAGGCTAGAACAGTTCCAGGGTCTTTCTTTAACTTTCATGACCTTGTACTTTTTAGGATTGTAGTGTTGGGCTCAGCGCCTATAGCAGTGGTTACAGTGCCAGCCACGTACACAGAGGCTGGCAGGTTCGAACCCGGCCTGGGCCAGCTAAACAACAATGACAACTACAACAAAAAAAATAGCCTGGTGTTGTGGCAGGCACTTGTAGTGCCAGCTCCTGGGAGGTGGAGGCTAGAGAATCACTTAAGCCCAGGAGTTTGAGGTTGCTGTGAGCTGTGACTCCATGGCACTCTACCAAAGGTGACATAGTGAAACTCTGTCTCAAAAAAAAAAAAAAAGATTGTAGTTTTGTAGAATGTCCCTTTATTTGGGTTTGTCTGGTGTGTTCTTGTGATTATATTCAGGCCATGCATCTTTGGCAGGAATATCACAGGAGTGATGTGACCTTTTCAGGACTATGACTCCTATAACTTCGGTTTGTGTCACTCTTGACAATGTGTACTGTGATCACTCCGTCAGAGCCTGGACTCTCAATCCACAACAGTCCACAAAGGAGACCTTTTCTCCAGAAGTCAAAGAGTGAGGGCTGTTTGGTGAAACAAATACACTATTATTAGTCCCTCATGATAAAAGTAACTGCCACTCCATAAAGTCTGCTGTAAAACCGCAGGCTACAGAATAGCCACCCTTGTATTTTTGGGTTTTAGGTTATAAACACACACACAGGAAGTCCCAAAATTGTCCCTAAAATTTTACAAATTATTTACAAAATATTCTCTACATGTTGGTCACCTCTTTGTAAAAATTTATAGTGAATATTTTGTAAACAAAAGTACGTTTAGCTGCAATTGCCCATTTCCCTATGTATGGTGACCTTATGGGTGACTTTTGGGACACTCTGTATATTTGTTTTCAGGCACAGACTCAAAACACCTTTTTTTCTCCTTTTTCCCCTCACTCTGCTCCCTGATGGACTTAGTATTCTGTTGTTACTCTCCCCCAGCCTTCTTCTATACTGAAACCTCATTGTTTTGTTTCTTTCCTAAATATATACTGTGTGTCAGGCATATTGACTGAGGAACACAAAGGCCATTAAGTCACAGCTCCCTTTCCTAAGAAGCCCACATTTAACTGGGCTAATAACAGCCATGTAAGAATAGCCTTAGGTCTTTTGATTCCAAGTCCAGTGCTCTCTACATTCCAGCTCTTGCCTCTTGGATCTTTTTATCACATGGAGGAGAGAGGAAACACAAGTAGAAATTAGCAGCTAACACTTTCTGAGTACCTACTGTGTGCCATATACAGTTTTCATTGTCTGCAAGTTTTATCTTAATGAATTCTCAACCACTTTACAGAAGAGAAAACTTAGGCCTAGATGTAGTAACTTGCTCAAGGTACCCAGCTGGTAAATTGCAGAGTCTTAATAAAGGTGTCCAAACTTTTTTCTTCTCTGCTCTTCATTGGAAGAAGAGCTGTTTTGAGCCACACATTAAATACAAAAACACTAATGAAAGCTGATGAGAGAAACAAAAACAAAAACAGGTCTGTGCATAATTTCTACCATATCTACCACCACAGAGAAGCAAAAAAGTCCTCACATAGGCGGCGCTCATAGTTCAGCCTGCAGGGTTCCGGCCACATACAATGACAACTGCAACAACAACAACAACAACAACAACAACAACCACAACAACAACAAAGAATAGCCAGGCCTTGTGGCGGGTGCCTGTAGTTCCAGCTACTTGGGAGGCTGAGGCAGGAGAATTGCTTAAGCTCAAGAGTTTGAGGTTGCTGTGAGCTGTGACACCAGGCACTCTACCCAGGGCGACAGCTTCAGACTCTGTCTCAAAAAAAAAAAAAAAAAAAAAAAAAAGAGAGAGAGAGAAAAGTCCTCACATAATCTGCATGTGGCCCTTGGACCCTCCCTAGACTTTAGGGAGAGTCCGACAGGTGAGGGCTTCCGCGGCAGGGCCACCTGTTTCGTTTGTTGTTTCCCCTGGGCCAACCACAGTGGAGGCACCCAGCACATTTTAATTACATCGGTGTCAGTCTGAGCAAGAGCGAGACCCTGTCTCTAAAAATTAGCCTGGCGTTGTGGTGGGTGCCTGTAGTCCCAGCTACTCCGGAGCCTGAGGCAAGAGGATCGCTTGAGCCCAAGAGTTTGAGGTTGCTGTGAACTAAACTATCACGCCATGGCGCTCTACCGAGGGTGATAAAGTGAGACTCTGTCTCAAAAAAGAAAAAAAAAATCAGTGAATGAATGAATTTATTTACCAACTCAAAGAGAAAGGAAATACTTCCTGGAGGAGAGTACCTGGGAGACTCATGCAGCGGCTCTCAACCTGTGACCCCTTTTAACTGTATTAAAGGGTTGCGGCATTAGGAAGGTTGAGAACCGCTGCTAGAGGTTTCCCATTCATTCCTTTATTCACAAACTCCTGCATAAGGCAACTGTCCTGGGCCCACGATGGTGATTAAACTGAGATAGCCAAAGATACGGCAGACAGGGCCTGGAACTTCATTATTCCTATTCGAATACTGTGTCCCTGGACCCCTACTGTCTCACAGTATTTCTCATAGTTATCCTGAGAACTAGTCCTATATCGCCATTTTACAGAATAAGAATCTCAGACAGGCAAAAGTCTCCTTAAGCGGGGAAGCGCCTGTGGCTCAAAGGAGTAGGGCTCCGGCCCCATATGCTGGAGGTGGCAGGTTCAAACCCAGCCCCAGCCAAAAACTGCAAAAAGAAAATAAATAAATCATTGCATGTTTCAAAAAAAAAAAAAAAAAGTCTCCTTAAGCTCAAGTGGCTCAGCGACTTGCACACCACTCATCTCGGGCTGGGAGTCGCAGCACCAAGCAGGAGCGGCAGGGAAGCCGGCATGGTGGGAAGATCACGCCCCGGTCCTTCTGGGCCCTTCAAGGCCGCCTCTCCGTTCTGGGATCTCAGCAGGCTGCTTAGAGCCAAACCCAGCGTTCCGCCGTTGCCATGGCAACTAATGAGCAACTGGCTGTAGCGAAACGTCATTTCCGGAGCGCCGGCTCCGGCACTTCCGAGTTCTGGCAGCCGGGTAGTATCTCTTGCGCGAGTGTGAAGTTTGAATAACCTGGACACCTCGGAGAGGTGAGCGGGGCTGGGGAGTGGGAAGGGGACTAGAGAGTCAGCGTCCGTGGGCGTAGGGGTGAGGCCTGGGAGAGGGCGGGTCGCGGCCAAGCTGGTGTGGGACTCAGTTTTGCAGACTGCCCTACCGAGGTGCGGACGGGGGCGGCATTGCTTCGGGGCACTGGGGGTCGGTGCTTGGGCTGAGCTAGGAACGTGAGCCTCCTTCGAGATGTTTAGACAGCAGCGTAGAGTCCTGGCTTCAAGCCTTCTGGGTTTCGAGTCTTGCCGGCTGTGAAACCCAGGACAAGTTTCTTAACTTCTCTGCGTTTTTTTTTTTTTTTTTGCAAGGGTTTCCTTCCTGTCTCCTGCAACTTCAAACTACTGGGCTCAAGCGATCTTCTTGCCCCATAATCCCAAATAGCTAAGACTACAGGCGTGCACCACCACCACTTACGGCGCTGATTTTTTTCTTTCTTTCTCTTTTTTTCTTTTTGTAGAAACAGAGTCTCGTTCTTGCTTAGGCTGGTCTTGAATTCCTGAGTCAAATAATCTTCCCGCCTTGGTGTAGAGTGCTAACTCAAGGCGTGAGCCACGCACCCGGCCCCTTTTTCTTATCTGAAGCATGGAGACGTTACTAGTACCTCTCGCAAAAGTGTCTTAATGCTGACATTAGCTAATTGGCCTCAAGCACCCATTGTGTACCTAGTACCTACTGAAAACTTGATAATACATGACTAATCCAGAGTTATTAGCATGCTCTGTGTCCAAGAAGGTAGTGGTATTATATAATACCATGGACTGGGGACTCCCCACTTCCTGTGCACTCCTAGAAGAGTTTGGAACCAGCTGTACCAAACCAGTGCACCAGTGAGTAGAAAAAACAGGGAGAACTTTTCAGGCAGAGCTGACCAGAGTTGGACACTACCTGTGTAAGTAGTGAATTCTGCGTTCCCGAAGGTCACTTGCAGCATTGATAGACAAGAATCACAATAGCTGTCACATATTGACAAGAATCATAATAGCTGTCACATATTGAAAATATTACTGTGTGGTGAATGCACCATGCTTGGGACTTCATGTGCATTTGATATGTAGGCCACTATGGAAGTTTTGAGAAAGACTATGTTATGGTCCGGTATTTGACTTTTAAGAAAGTGAGCAGCATCCATGTCAACAGCATCCAAGCACTCATACCTAGAGTATCTGGTAAAGTTTGAAATTGAATTTGGGCTGTGATTTTAGCATGCCTGATTTCACAATCACCTTGCTAGAGTCAACGCTGTAGTCCAACAATAGTAATGATAATGAACCTAATCATGGGACTACAGTAGAAGCTGTCGTTTGTTTCTTTTCTTTTCTTTTTTTTTTTTGAGACAGGGCCTCAAGCTGTCACCCTGGGTAGAGGGCTGTGGCATCACAGTTCACAACAACCTCCAACTCCTGGACTCAAGCGATTCTCCTGCTTCTGCTTCCCAAGTAGCTGGGATTACAGGCGCCTGCTAAAATGCCCGGCTAATTTTTTGGTTGCAACCGTCGTTGTTTGTCAGACCTGGGCTGGATTTCAACCCGCCAGCTCAGGTGTATGTGGCTGGCGCCTTGAGCCACAGGCACCAAGCCGAAGCTGTTGTTTCTTGATAAGCTTATCATGAACTAATTGAATCCACCTTACAAGCAGGTTGGTGCAATAGTTAACCTCAATTTAAGAACGAGACAACTGGATCTCATCACACAGCTTACCTAGAGGTGCATTCTGTATTTCGTTGTATGGAGATCTAACTGTTAAGATCATGTTCATGCTGAGCACAGTGGCTCATGCCTGTAATTCTAGCACTTGGGGGAGACCAAGGCTGGTGGGTTGCCTGAGCTCTCTTCTCTAAAAATAGCCAGCGTTGTGGCAGGTGCCTGTAGTCCCAGCTGCTTGGGAGGCTGAGACAAGAGAATCAGTTGAGCCCAAGAGTTTGAGGTTGCTGTGAGCTATGACACCACGGCCCTCTACTGAGGGAGACAAAGTGAGACTCTGTCTCAAAAAAAAAAAAACATGTTAAGAAATACTATAGCTTTCTAGCTCATCAGAAGAGATTCATGTTTTGGGAGGGAAACAAGTTATAACAAGAATCTTTGAGTCTTATCAAGTAAAGTATTTTCAAAAACATTCTAAAAAGTCATTTTCCTGGGATGATCAAGGGTCCAGATAGAACTTTCTTCAATAATAGAGAAAAATAGAAAAATCTAGAATCCAAGAAGATGACCACCCAATTTGAGGCATTAATTTATAGAGTATTCTACTTAGTTATTTTTGTGAAGTTTGTGTGTAAGTTTATGTTATTAGGTCAAGGAAATACATACTTTGAAGAATCATATAAACTTTAGGGAGTAGTTCTTTGTTCTCCTGTTTTAGTGCTGATTGTTTTTTAAAAATATGTTTTTAAATAGCTGCTTTACCGAATAGTTACAATGATTTTAACAGACTATGAATTTGGAGGAAGCTCTGAAGTTAGCAAAGAATAGAGAGTCACAGGGACACTTCCTACTGCTGCCCTCAGTACTTATTACAGACTGTGCCTTTATTGTTCCTTCCTTTAGTGACTGGCCATGTCACTGTCCCACTTGTATCGGGACGGGGAAGGCCGCATAGATGATGACGATGACGAGCGGGAAAACTTTGAGATCACTGACTGGGATCTCCAGAATGAGTTCAACCCCAACCGGCAGCGCCACTGGCAGACGAAGGAAGAAGCCACCTATGGGGTGTGGGCTGAGCACGACTCAGATGAAGAGAGGCCTAGCTTTGGAGGCAAACGGTAATCTCTGGCATGGGGCTGCTTCCTCGTGGTTAAGAGAAATGTGTGTGTGTGTCTGGGGGGAGGATGGAGAGGCGTTTGGGGGGATACCCTGACAAATGTACTTTTCTCTTAACCTTTTGAGTCTCTTAGCTATGGAATAAGGTAGGGAGGTCCTGTTTTCTCCTTGGGCTAGACTGCTATTCAATTATCAGTCAGTGTTTATTGAGCAGTGATTGTGTTAGGTCTTCTGCTGTAGACCCAGCCTTGCCTGTCTAGAGCCCAGACCCTCGTGGATAGAGACAGGCATTACTCAACGACTAAACCAAACTTTGTAATTGTGACTTAGGCCATGAAGGAGAGCACATTTTAGGCTGTTTACCTCTTCTCAGAGGTCAGGGAAGATTTCTCTAGAGAAGTGGCCCTTCAACTCAGTATAAAAGTAGAAGATAACTAGGGTAGTAGGGGAGGCATGAGCATGCAGAGATCTTTGATGGGAGACAACAGGGTATCCACAGGGATGTGAAAGGTTTTCCCGGCTGGAGCAGGGAGATGGAGCATAGTTTGAATAAGGAGTGTGGAGAGGGTATGGCGTTAGGTGGCTGTGTTTTGAGAAGACCTTCTCAAAGAGAAGGGGGCAGAGTAGGTGTGCAGTGGAAAGCAGCTCTGTGAGGAGGCTGAGGCAGTGATCTATGCCGAGGTGGTGGAGGCCTGGGCTGGGATTGTGGCAGGAGATGAGGTTTCGGGCTGAAAAAGTCTCCTTTTAGTTGAGGTTTGTGTGCACTGGTTGCAACTCATTTGACCAGGGTGTGGCAGCTCTGGGTTTTTCTCTCAAATGTCCACACCTATGGCCTCCATGCTCGCTAGCCCAGTGGTTCTCAACTTTCCTAATGCTGTGACCCTTTAATACAGTTCCTCATGTTGTGGGGACCCCCAATCACAAAATTATTTTTGTTACTACTTCCTAACTGTAATTTTGCTACTGTTATGAATCGTAATGTAAATATCTGGTATGCAGGATGGTCTTAGGTGACCCCTGTGAAAAGGTCGCTTGACCCCTATAGGGGTTGTGACCCACAGGTTGAGATCCGCTGCTCTGGCCCATTGACACGTGTTGTTTTTCAAAGGAGGCTGGAAGAAAGTGCAGGAACCTATTCAACCTTCTTAAGTACAAGCAAGTCTAAAAGCAGTTGACGAGTAGATCAGGGATTAATAATTGCATAAACATAAAACAGTAGTAACAGGTAACATCTGTTGGCTGCTTACATGTTCTAGGAACTTCACAGGCCTGGTTTTATTTTCCCTATGAGAAGAGTGCCATTATTATTTCCCGCATTTTACAGATTAGAAAACCGAAGCCAGTGGTCACACATGTAGGCAGAGGCTGAGCTAGAATTGGAATTGAGACCTATCTGACTCTAGAGTTTGGGTTATTAACTACTAAGTTAGGGTGCATCTTTTAAGAAAAAAATTCTCTGAATTCTATTACTGCCATAGGGATGTTTAATTACTCCATTGGTCATTTTATAAATCATCACTTTGCTTGCAATATTTCTGGGTTTTTCATTAGAATTTTTTCTCTATATTCCTTTAACTACATATCACAAATATGTCAGCTTTATTTTATACAAAAGGAACTGAGGTTAATGAATTAATATAAGTGCCATTCTTCAGGCAGTCAGGGTATCAATATATTCCATTTTTAGTTTAGTTTTCATTTCAAATAAACTTAATGGATATGAGCTTTTCCTAAGTTTGATTAATATACATGGTAATTATTACATACTTTATATTCATATATAATGGTTTTGTTTATTTATGATTTTTATCAAAATTTCTGCTCCTATTTATTTATATACTTGAGTTTCCAAAACAAATGCCCTTTAAGATAAATTAATTTTATCTTAAAACATTGGATTACTACATTGTAGTTTGAATTTATAATTAATTTTACATTGATGTAACTCTCCAGCCAGAGACTTGAATTGAACATATCAAGTAACAATGTTAAGCTTGATTATTAGAAGCCAAATCTGGGGCAATTTTGATATTTTTTCATATAAATAAATGTGTTATTCCTTTAAAATAGATCCCATGAAGTTCATACTCTAAGGCAGGGGTCCTCAAACGACGGCCCACAGGCCACATGAGGCGGTGTGATTGTATTTGTTCCCGTTTTGTTTTTTTACTTCAAAATAAGATATGTGCAGTGTGCATAGGAATTTGTTCACAGTTTTTTTTTAAACTGTAGTCCAGCCCTCCAACGGTCTGAGGGACAGTGAACTGGCCCCCTGTTTAAAAAGTTTGAGGACGCCTGCTCTAAGGAATTCTCTAGCGAGCAGTCTCTACAAAGGCATGACTGCAGGAGAGAGTTCTTTACAAGCCTTGTGGGGCTCTGTGTCTGCCTGCAGGGCCCGCGACTACTCTGCACCAGTCAACTTCATCAGTGCAGGACTGAAGAAAGGGGCAGCAGAGGAGGCAGAGTTGGAAGATTCTGATGACGAAGAGAAACCTGTTAAGCAGGATGACTTCCCTAAGGATTTTGGACCAAAGAAGTTAAAAACGGTAGAGTTGTTATTACAGAATTGTGACTTGAGTAATATCCTTCAAAGGTCATTGTGGCCTAAGCATTTCCTAGCCAGGGAGAAGCCCAGCTGGAACCCAGTTGTGTGGGTGTCTTCTGGGGGCAGCAGGTCTCTGTGAGGTGTATGTAGTGCAGTCTCTTCTCTTTCCTGACATGCAGCACAGATTATATTTTTGGTTCATATGACACTTTTCATAGTGTCTGTAGTTCTATAACTGTGAGGGCATCTTTCCATTGGCCATGCTTTCTTCGGTTTTTGATTTTCTTTTTCCATTAACTAAACTTTGAGTTTTTATCTTTGCAGGGTGGGAATTTTAAGCCCAGTCAGAAGGGTTTTGCAGGAGGAACCAAGTCTTTCATGGACTTTGGCAGCTGGGAAAGACACACGAAAGGAATCGGACAGAAGCTACTTCAGAAGATGGGCTACGTCCCTGGGCGGGGCCTCGGGAAGAACGCACAAGGTATTGCACACACACTGTTGTTGCCTTGCGCAGTGGCAGTGAGGCGGAGGGGAGGAGGGGTGCAGTGGCAGAGGTGGTTTCCTCTGCTTCTTCCCTCTTAAAAGTACTTGAACTCTGCAGCTTGGTTTGCCAGCACAAGGCATCTGTGCTCCTAAGCTGCCTTGCTTTATCAAAACTGAAGTAAATGAAATATTTGTTTCAGAGGGAGGAAAAGTGTTAGGGTCTGAAACAGGCTGAGTGAAGATGGACATGTGGCCTGAAAGGAGAACAAGGGACAGTTTTTATGTGAGATTTCAACAGTACTAAATGGAAGGGGGTTGGTTATGGAAAATTTAAAGGAGTGGGAAATCTGCATTGAAATATTGTGGTCCTGTTTATAAACACTTGTATGAGAAAAATGCAGCATTTATCTCTACAACTTAAACTTCCTATTATTATTTTTGTAGAGACAGGGTTTAACTATGTTACCTAGGCCCTGGTTGCCAACTCCTGGGCTTATGCAGTCCTGCCTAGGCTTCCCAAAGTGCTGGGGTTACAGGTGTGAGCCACCATGCCCGGTCTTAAACTTGTTATAAAAAAGTTAAATATAGGAGATCTGAGCTACTAAGTAAAACAGATGAGGACACTCATGCAGTTTGCAGTTTCACTTCATTCAGAATTAATATATAATTACTGCATGACAAAGGCTTTCAGGTGAGTAAATTTTAGAATATAGTACGCCAGAGTTCTCAGTTATAAATGAATTATTGCCATCCACTATAACAGTCCAGCTGGAAATGGAAATCTGTATTTAGGACATAACTCACTTAAGATCAGCAGACTATTCTGTAGTAGCATCCATGCTCAGAAGTTTCAAATCACACAGGACTTGAACAGTGTTCTAAGGGCAGAGAGGCATTTATTTTCCTGAGTGGCATGCTATTTTGTGTAAGGAGCAGGGAAGTATGATTTCACTGAGTGGTTCATTCATATACATGAATTGGTGTCTTCTGAAGTCCTTTTTCTCTTTGCTGAAATTTGTCAGGTATCATTAACCCAATCGAAGCCAAACAGAGAAAAGGCAAAGGTGCTGTAGGGGCTTATGGTTCGGAGCGTACCACTCAGTCCCTGCAAGACTTTCCTGTGGTTGACTCGGAAGAAGAAGCTGAAGAGGTAACCAGTGGGTGGGTGATGTCCGGTGTCACTTTGGATAGCTGTCTGTTCATTCATTCCTTCAGTTTTCAGATGGTTATGGAGGTTGGGTGTGCTGTGATGAAAGGTGGACAGCGACAGACACTAGACAGCAACTCCAGTATAGATAGAAGACACGGCAGTAGGTGCTAAGAGGTGTTTAGGTAGAAAATGAGGTTGGGGAAAGGGGTGTTGACCTACTTTTAATAAATAAGGTGATCAGGGAAATCTCTTAGGGAAACACTTATATTGAGAGTTGGCAGAAGAGAAGGTGCTTAACTGTAGGGTGAGCTGAGAAGCCAGAATACGCTGAGGAACTTGGAGCTTGATGGTTAAGGGACCATGAAGGAAGCAGAGAGTAGCACAGAGAGCAGAGAGCAGCGAGGAGGCAGGCCACACCTTAGGCCTTCATGTCCTTGTTTAGGTACTTGGTTTTCATCCCATGTGCACCAGGGGCCATCTGCTGGCACCGTGTGTCTCTTTACACCAGTGGTGGAAGGGGCCAGCTCTCTTGAAATACTTGTTTTTCCTTTGCATTTATGAGAGAGAAGCAGGATGCTGTAAAGAAACGTGTTGCTCAACGTGTTGCTCTTCTTGTCATTGACCTTCTTTTAACAAAGAAGGAAATATTTGAAAACATGGGATTGATCACTCTGAGTCAGGGGTTCTTAGATTTGAAAGCCAGCAGGTTCCAGGCACAGCATAGAAATGAGTACGAGCCAGGTGCAAGACAGTGGGAGTGATGGGGACAGAGGTGCAGGGGTGAGGATGAGGCCCCTCCTAAGGGGAATCTCTGTTTATTCAGCTCTAGGCAATTGTTGCCTAAGAGAATGTGGACTCTGTATTGCCTGATCTTATGATTTTCCCAGAGTAGCCAGAAGTCTAGATACTATTTGAGAGAAAAGTTTCAAGTTTTGGCCAGTGTGAGAAAAACAAAACCACCGCCAGGAAACCAACTTCTGTGGGCTGGACCCTGTCTAGTATTCGGAGACTGACAGTTTTCCTCCTTCACTTTAGAACAGAGGTTCTCAACCTTCCTGATGCCACGACCCTTTAATACAGTTCCTCATGTTGACCCCAAAGTTGCTACTTCATAACTGTAGTTTTGCTACAGTTATGAATTGTAATGTAAATATCTGATACACAGGATGTATTTTCATTATTACAAAAGGGTTGCGACCCACAGGTTGAGAACCGCTGCTTTAGAATCTAAAGGTATGTCTAACATTTTTTTTTTCTGCAGCACATCGGAGGAAGAGTTGTCTTGGGCCACATGTTAAATGTAAAAATGCTAATGAAAGCTGTTGAGCAAAAAAAGAAAAAAATGGCCTGTGTATAATTTTCACAATATCTAACATCACAGATTAGCAAAACAGATGCCGGTTGCAGGTTGGGCACCTCTACTAGATCCTTCTGCAGAAGAGTTTTATAGACTGTTATTGTCAAAGATATCATTGCCTTGTGACTTAGGCCCTGTTTATTCGTCTTTATTTGTATTTAGCCCAAGCTTTGCTGCACTTAAAAAAAAAAAATCCTTTACATTATATTTCTAAGTTTTATGTGAGGTAAATTTCAAACTAGTATTGTACCTGCCCATAGCAGATGTTCAGAAAATGTTGCCTTTGTCTTTATTTTTATTTCTCCCTCTAGTCTGGTGCACCTGCCTTATGAACCTCATTATTTGTAAGAGTGTGAGTGTGTGTCAAGGTCTATCATTAGATAGACCATCATTAAATGGTTTCAGTGTCACATAGGTGTGGTCCTTCACTTATAACTTCTACACAAATCTAAGACACAGGCTGGTGAATGTTAGTGGTCTCAAGGGCCCCACCTACTGTAACAAGGGGTTCTTCCTTGTAACTGATTTTATCCCCCTGGTTTAGGAGTTTCAAAAGGAGCTAAGCCAGTGGAGGAAAGACCCAAGTGGAAGCAAGAAGAAGCCCAAATACTCCTACAAAACGGTGGAAGAGTTGAAAGCCAAGGGCAGGATTAGCAAGAAGCTCACCACTCCCCAGAAGGAGATTTCTCAGGTCAAGGTATGAGGACCCTTGGATACCTGGTCTCAGGACATGTTAGAAAACACACAGAAATAATCCCGTACCTTAGGGTTAGTCACTGAAATTTTTCTAAGGTTCTTTGGGTCCTCTATCTAGCCTTTATTTTTCTTGGTATCCTGCTTTTCTCACTGGATGGTAGCATGTTCCCACTCATTACGCTAATATTTAGTAACAGTTCCTACTTTGTGCTAGGTACTCTTCATGGCGTAAACCAAATGTTCCCATCTTTCTGGAATTTGCAGTCAGTGGATTAACATTTCTGTTATTAAAAACTCAATGTGAATGCTGTTTTTAATGAGTGCGTAATTCCTACCTCTATTATTACATCTTTAACTTTTTCCTGATTTGATTAGGGCTTTTTTTTTTTTTTTTTTAATTAAGACAGATTCATACTTGTTGCCCTTAGTAGAGTGCTGTGGCACTAACTCACAGCAACCTCAGCCTTCTGTGCTCAAGCAGTTCTCCTGCCTCAGCCTTCCGAGTAGCTGGGACTACAGGCGCCTACCACAATGTCCTGCTATTTTTTTTAGAAAAGGGTCTTGTTCTTGCTTGGGCTGTGCCCTTGAACCTGTGAGCTCAGGCAATCCACCTCTTAGAGTGCTAGGATTACAGGCATGAGCTACCTCCCAGCCTTTGGGTTTTTTTTTTTTTTTTTTTGAGGAGTCTCCCTCAGCCACCCTGGGTAGAGTGCTATGGTATCATCATAGTTCACAGCAACCTCTAACTCCTGGGCTCAGGCAAACTATTGCCTCAGCTGCCTGAGTAGCTGGGACTATAGGCACTCCCCACAACACCCAGCTGTTTTTTTCTTTTAGTAGAGACAGGATCTTGCTTTTGCTCCAGCTGCTCTTGAACTCCTGAGCTAGGGTTTTGACACGTTAGATTGTGTATAAAACTTTGTCTTTGTTTCAGATATTTTTTAAGGATAGATTCCTAGAAGAATACCGTATATACTCGAGTATAAGCCGAGTTTTTTTGGCACAAAATTTGTGCCGAAAAACCCGAACTCGGCACAAATTTTGTGCCGTAAACACTCGGCTTATACTCGAATATATACGGTAATCACTAGATTACAGAATACAATCTAGCATTTATATTCCGAGGAGGTTGTACTAACTTTGACCAGAAGGGCAAGAGAGATTTCCCAGGGCACCTTTGCCAGTATTGAGTACTTTCTTTTTCTTTTAAGATAGATTAAATTTTCCACCACTGTTATGTGCATATAGAGTATTAGGTTTTCCATTACTTTCCCAAATAGCCAAAGAATATGATCAATGGTTGCCTTGTGTAGATTGGTATAGGATATGTAGTATATCACAGAATTCAAAGGTTTACATGGGTTCCCAAGTGTCATTGTTTTGTATATCCTGCGGGACCTGAAAGAAATGTGAGTCAATACATGTTGACTGACACTTCTCTCAGTGTTTTTTCCCCCCGTGGTTCTATGGATTGATCACACTCTTATTTAAAATGATGACAATTTCTGTTTCAGAAGAACAGTCCATATTCAGATTTCCTCAGTTTTCCAAAAACATTGGAATTAGCTTATTCCTAGGTTGTTTTTGTCCAATAACTTTTTTTTGTTTGTTTGTTTGTTTTTTTGAGACAGAATCTCATTTTGTCACCCTTGGTAGAGTGCTATGGCGTCATAGCTCACAGCAACCTCAAACTCTTGGGCTCAAGTGATTGTCTTGCCTCAGCCTCCCAAGTAGCTGGGACTAAAGGCACTTGCCACAACACTGGGTATTTTTAGAGATGTGAGGTCTCTATGTGGCTCGGGCTGGTCTTGAACCTGTGAGCTCAGGCAATCCACCTACCTCAGCCTCCCAGAGTGCTAGGATAACAGGCATGAGCTGCCTCGCCCGGCCTCCAGTAACTTTTTTGTATGTCTTTTGTTTTTAAGTGGGGAAAAAACCCCAAACTTTTTATTATTGCAATAGTAGTATGTGTACATTTTAGAACATTAGTAAATATAGAAAGGCAAGAGTATAAAAAAATAGTATTTTCCATCCGCTCTAATTTTAACACTCTTATGTACATCCTAAATCTTTCTCTGTTTATATGCTTTTTTTTTTTTTTTTTTTTTTAGCAAATTGTGAGGTATTTGGATAGTAGATGTTGTTTTATTATCTGATTTGATCTGTGTAGCTTCTACTTTTTTTTTTTTTTTGAGACAGAATTTCACTAAGTTACCCAGGCTAGAGTACTGTGGTATCAACCTAGCTCACAGTAACCTCCAATTTCTGGGTTCAAGTGTCCTCCTGAGTAGCTGGGACTGCAGGCACCTACCCCAAGGCCTGGCTGATTTTTCTGTTTTTAGTAGAGACGAGGTCTCTCTCCTGAGTTCAACAGATCCTCCCACCTTGGCCTCCAGATGAGTATGTACACCCAGCCTCAGCCTCTACTTTTCAATTAAAGTAAACTTCCATCTCCACTAATATTCAGTCCCTATTGAAATTTCATCAGTTTTCCTGTAAGTCTTCTTCATCTGGGTTGCTCAAAGGGATCCTGTCTAGAACAACTTGCTGCATCTGATTGCTTTGTCCCTGGTGTCTCTGCTGAGCCAGTACAGAGGAGACTAGCTCACTAGTCTTCCACCTTAGGAAACACTGCTCTTCTCTAGCTCTGTGGAACAATGTAGTTTTTATACACTTCCACTAGCATTGTGCCTTGCCCAGGCTTAGCTGAATGTTTAGTGTTAAGCAATGTAAGTGTTAACTTCCATCCCCCTCTTCTGGGCTCTCCAAGGTCATAGACATGACAGGCCGGGAGCAGAAGGTCTACTACAGCTACAGTCAGATCAGCCACAAGCACAACGTTCCTGACGATGGGCTGCCGTTGCAGTCCCAGCAGCCACCACTGCCTGGCAAAGAGGCCAAGGCCCCGGGCTTCGCACTGCCTGAGCTGGAGCACAATCTGCAGCTGCTCATTGACCTCACAGAACAGGAGATCATCCAGAATGACCGGCAGCTGCAGTATGAGCGGGACATGGTGGTCAACCTCTCCCATGAGCTGGAAAAGATGTCTGAGGTCCTGGAGCACGAGGAGCGGGTCATCTCCAATCTCAGCAAGGTCCTGGAGATGGTGGAGGAGTGTGAGCGGCGAATGCAGCCCAATTGCAGCAACCCCCTCACCTTGGACGAGTGCGCCCACATCTTTGAAACCCTCCAGGACAAGTACTATGAGGAGTACCGGATGTCAGACCGCGTGGACCTTGCTGTGGCCATTGTCTATCCCCTCATGAAGGAGTACTTCAAGGAGTGGGATCCCCTCAAAGTGAGTTGCCTATTAGTTGGGCATGCCTTTATTTGATGAGATGTGCAGAGGGCAGGAGGGCGGGCTGGCTCCCTACCCTCAGCTGCTCTGTTTTCTGCTCAGGACTGCACCTATGGCACCGAGATCATCTCCAAGTGGAAAAGCCTCCTGGAGAACGACCAGCTCTTGTCCCATGGCGGGCAGGACCTCTCTTCAGACGCCTTTCACAGGTACTGCTGATCGGGGTCTGCATTCCTGCTGCTGTCTCCTAGTGACTGGGAAGGATTTCTAAAAGCTGGGAAAAGTGGCAGTATTGCCCTTTATTAACCTGGTCCATGTTGTCACTGCTCTAGGAATTCAGAGTGATTGATTCATTAGTCCATCTGAACTTGTCAAGTGTCTGTTGAGTGTCATGCATGTGCTAGAGCAGGGCTCACCCTGGGTGTAGAGCAGACAGCTTCTATCTACAGTACAGTGGAAGGGGCAGATGGTAAATGAGGAAGTGAACAAATAAAATAGGGTTCACACTGGGTACAGTGAGAGAGAACAAGGGTGTGTATCTACATGGAGGGTGTTGGACAGAGGCCTGTCAAAGGAGGTGACATTCAAGCTATGACCTACAGGGTAAGAAGCATTACCTGTGTAGAGGTGAGAAAACGCGTGATAATTGGAAAGAGGCTCTTGTGGTCCTGAAGTATCTCTGCAAGGCAGGCACTGCTGAGGAGGACAAGGTCTTGGAGGACAAGAAGATAGCCGTGAGAGCAAGGAAGAGGCAGGCTCAGGTCTGGCCTGCAGGGGGACTGCCTGATGGGTTTCCATGGTTGGATTTCCATGCTGTTGGATTTTTCTTATTCTAGAGAGGTGGTGGTGGTATATTTTGAAACCAATCAGTGCAATTAACCAACCTATCCTCACTTTTTTCCATAGGTTGATATGGGAAGTCTGGATGCCTTTTGTTCGAAATATTATCACTCAGTGGCAGCCAAGAAACTGTGACCCAATGGTGGACTTTCTGGATAGTTGGGTTCACATTATTCCTGTGTGGATTTTAGATAACATACTGGACCAACTCATCTTCCCCAAGCTGCAGAAGGAGGTAGGGTGAGAGTCATAGGAAACAGCTGTCATCGAGAACTGTGGGGACTTATTCAGCATTTCTCTTTACTATGTTGTGCTGTTAAAAATGCCTGCAACTGGGTTTCTCAGCACAACTATTGTTCTATAGTGTTAATTCAGCCTTTCTCTCAGCAGTTTTCCCTTCAAATCTCCTGCAAGAGAGATTTCATTTTCTTGATTTTCTTTAATAAAATTAGAATGGTACTGTTCCTGAGAGGTAATATACAATTCAAGGGGTATGTTTGTTTGGATCAGGTGTCGTTTGGAAAAATGGAATGTAAAATGCCTACAAGGCACCTTGGCTGCCCCTTAGTACCTAAACCTTCCTTCCATAACATGGAGACAGTCCTCCATGAAATGTATGTGCAAAGGACTGTGGACCATGGTCAAGGGTGCACAAGGCCTTCTCCTGTGAGCACAGTTCTTGCCTTAAGCCAGTGTTTCCTCAACCTTTTAGGCACCAGGGAATGGTTTCATTAAAGAATTTGTCCACGGATTGGGTGGGGGGCACAGTTTGGAATGATTCAAATGCATTATATTTATTGTGCACTTTCTTTTTATTATTATTACATTGTTATGTATAATGAAATCATTATACAACTCACCATAATGCAGAATCAGTGGGAGCCCTGGGCTTGTTTTCCTGCAACTAGCGGGGGGGTGGGGAGTGGGGGTGATGGGAGACAGTGACACCCATAGCATGCTGCTGTAAAGCCTGTCACTAGATAAAGCTCACTTGTCACTTGCCACTCATTGATGGGATTTTGATGAGTCTGCAAACAGTTGATTTATCATGGTCCCTGTGTAGTCAAACTTCTCTGCTAATGATTATCTGCAGCCTCTTCCCAGTGGCTCAGCCCCACCTCAATTCATGAGGCACGCGGTGCATACAACCTAGATCTATCACATGCACGCGGTGCATACAACCTAGATCTATCACATGCACGCGGTGCATACAACCTAGATCTATCACATGCACGCGGTGCATACAACCTAGATCTATCACATGCATGCGGTGCATACAACCTAGATCTATCACATGCACGCGGTGCATACAACCTAGATCTATCACATGCACGCGGTGCATACAACCTAGATCTATCACATACACGCGGTGCATACAACCTAGATCTATCACATGCACAGTTTACAGCAGGAGTCACACTCCTATGAGAACCTAATGTTGCCACTTATCTGACAAGAGCAGAGCTCTGGCTGTGAAGCTTATGACAGGGAGCAACTGTAAATACAAGTGAAGGAATGTTTTGCTTGCTTGCTTGCAGCTCACCTCCTGCTGTGAAGCCGGTTCCTAATAGGCCAGGGACCAGTACCTGTCCTTGGCCTGAGGGGGTTGAGGACCAGAGCCTTTAACCATGCAGGGTTGTCATGTGACCGCCTCCCCCATTGCATGAGTTCTCTTCCCCCCACTCTGCAGGTGGAAAACTGGAACCCGCTGACAGACACTGTGCCCATCCACTCTTGGATCCACCCATGGCTGCCCCTCATGCAGGCACGGCTGGAGCCACTCTATTCCCCCATCCGCAGCAAGCTCTCCAGTGCCTTGCAGAAGTGGCATCCCAGTGATTCTTCTGCCAAGCTCATCCTCCAGCCGTGGAAAGATGTCTTCACCCCTGGCTCCTGGGAAGCGTTCATGGTCAAGAACATAGTGCCCAAGCTGGGTAAGGAAATGGGGAAAATGCACTCCAAGTCCAGCACTTTGGTTCCTCGGTTTCTCTGGCTAGCAGTAATGATTTAAAACATGGCCACTGAGTACATGAAAATGTTAGGTACACAGTGTTGCTTCCTGTAACAAAGGTGCCATTTTGGGCAGAGGCTGAATGTGAACATAACTTGGGTCCTTTCTGTTGTTTATAATAGTGACTAACAGTTCACAGTGACAGATTTGAACTCATTGTGCTTTAATGTTTTTTTCTGATTGGTGTAATTTTGGCTTCTGGACAGCTTTTGGAAGTCTGAAATTTTTGTGGTATTTTATTAGGAACTTATTTCTGGGCTATAAGATGGTGTATCAGGAGCTTAAACTTGATCTTTAAAAGCAGATCAAAGACCTCAGACTCCGCTTCTCTTTCAGGGATGTGTCTTGGCGAGCTAGTCATTAACCCCCATCAACAGCACATGGATGCGTTTTATTGGGTGATCGACTGGGAAGGGATGATCTCTGTGTCTAGCCTGGTGGGACTTCTTGAAAAGCACTTCTTCCCCAAGTGGCTTCAGGTACACTTTGTTTTTTTGGGGGGATGAATTGGGACCAGGGGATTCTCTTTACTTTCTGCCAAGTCCTGACCACAAGTCCAGTTACATAATACATGGTAGGGTAGGAATGAATTAAGTAATCGTAATGGTGGCCACCATATAGTGACAGTTCATCATATACTTGATGCTGCCTAAGCACTTAATTTGCATTACCTTGGCTCCTCAAAGCTACCCTGCATGGAGGTACTTTGCTATCCCTATTAAACAGACATGGTGGCTGAGGCTCAGAGCACTTACATGCCAGGACACTTAGCTACCAAGCTGATTCCAAAATCCATACTCTTAAAAGTGTCAGATTATTTAGCCCCTCTGAATCCCTATAAAAGGACTGAACAAAACAAATCGTCCCTTTGGAACTTGTGCTCCTATATGGTGCCACTGTGGATACAAGTTTTTTTCTTTTTTGGCAGGTGCTGTGTTCCTGGCTTAGTAACAGCCCAAATTATGAGGAGATCACAAAGTGGTACCTGGGTTGGAAATCCATGTTCTCAGACCAAGTGTTGGCACATCCATCCATCAAGGACAAATTTAATGAAGCACTGGATATCATGAACAGGGCGGTATCCTCCAATGTTGGTGAGTGAAGATTCCCATTTTTGATGCTCTGACCCTGATTTCCAGGTTTTTTTTGAGAAAGAGCCTCAAGCTGTTGTCCTGGGTAGAGTGCCATGGCATCACAGCTCACAGCAACCTCCAACTCCTGGGCTCAAGTGATTCTCCTGCCTCTGCCTCCCAAGTAGCTGGGACTACAGGTGCCTGCCACAATGCCAGGCTATTTTTTGGGCGCAGCCATGGTTGTTGGGCGGGCCTGGGTTGGATTCGAACCCACCAGCTCAGGTGTATGTGGCTAGCGCCTTAGCCGCTTAAGCCACAGGCACTGAGCCAATCTCCAAGTTTTTACACATGTAAATGAGTTTTCAGGGACCCAGAGAGTGAGTGCCTAAGCCGTAGTCCACTTTTAGCACCTACAGAGGCCGAATCTAACCCTCCTGACTCATTTAAATGGTCAATTGGCGCCCACTGTCCAGGCATGCTGTGAGTGAGAGAAGCATCATCCCTTGAATAGGGCTGTTTGCAGCTAGATTCAAACAACGTCTGACTCCAGGCCCCACCTTCCTAACCACTATAATCTATGGCTTTTTAAAGGAGCCTTGGGTGTACTTCCTATTCAAGTACATATCTAACAGTGTGGAGTCCGGTAGACAGGTAATATCAAGTAATTGTTGAACCTCTCTTAGCTCCATTTTATTTATAAAATAGTAATAACTAATTCATAGGTTACAAGAGGGATTAAATGAGTTAACGTTTGCGTACAGCACTCAGGGGATGTCTTTGTTACGTCAAAAGTTCACTGTTAATATCTACTCCCAAGTTCTAGGTAAGTCATTCTGCTTAGATCATGAGTAAATGAGTATGTCAACCAGTCCTGTGTCACACGATGTGGACATCACAAGGCCATGGCCAGTGTTGCTCACCACCAGGTCTAACCATTTTGTTCACAGATGAGCTCAGTGAGGCCAGGAGCTTGCTCAGGGTCACACAGCTGAGGAGTGGCAGTGGGACTGGAATTTTCTATTTCCTGGTCTTTAATTCTTTCTAGTTAGCCTATTACATGAAAAACAGAAAATTCATAGATTTTATAAACAGTGGTATTACAATAAGTCCAAGTTGGATCTGACTAACGTAGAACTCGCACTTAACGAGGGGAAGCTATAGGTACCTATCTGTTCCACTGACATACAGATAAAAACTCAAGAAAAAACCTAAAGAACTTATCCTGTTTGTAACTTGGGGACTGCTTATCTACTTATCCAGGTCCTTCAAGGGCCATCTCCACTTTCATATTTTCTAAAAACTCTCCCTGAGGCACGTAGCCTCACGTTCCCAGAACTGTTCCCTGTGTATGCCCCTCAGTTAGCAGTTTGCATTTTTGGTCCTAAACTATCCTATAGACATCTGTGTTTTAGCTCCCCTAATAGGGGGCCTGTATGGGTAAGTTAAAATATAACCACTGTTCCTCAGTGAGGGGTGGTTTGGAGGCAATAAAAAGGGAAAAGTGGCCAGTGAGGGCCATGTGTCTTTCAAGCTCCTGGGGCTGCCTCTCCGGCAGTGTGGAGTGGGAACTAGAGCAAGAGGAGGACAGAATAGTGAGTGGCTAACGATGGTCAAGGTGTCTGCTCTGGAAGGACAACTCCCTGGCAGATGTTTCATTTTATGTTGAATATTTAATAATCTCTCTGGTACCAGATATTAGCCACAAGTCATCAGACCAATTTGTCATGAAATATTGGCCATTTATCTAAATGTCCTCCAGAGTTGTGTCCGTGAGGCAGAGCTGTCCTTCAGTGTGTCATGGGCCACTCAGGCATACCCAGACCTGGGCCAAGTTGTGTCCGTGAGGCAGAGCTGTCCTTCAGTGTGTCATGGGCCACTTAGGCATACCCAGACCTGGGCCAAGTCATGCCGTCATCTTCCATACCTCTGGGCACACCTGTCCTCACTGCCTTGCCCCTTTCTCTCTCAGGTGCCTACATGCAGCCAGGAGCTCGGGAGAACATTGCCTATCTCACCCACACGGAGCGCAGAAAGGACTTTCAGTATGAGGCCATGCAGGAGCGACGGGAGGCTGAGAACATGGCCCAGAGGGGCATTGGTGTGGCTGCTAGCTCTGTGCCCATGAACTTTAAGGACCTCATTGAGACCAAGGCTGAGGAGCATAACATCGTCTTCATGCCTGTCATCGGGAAGCGGCATGAAGGGAAGCAGCTGTACACCTTTGGCCGCATTGTGATCTACATCGACCGAGGAGTGGTGTTTGTCCAGGGCGAGAAGACCTGGGTGCCCACCTCCCTGCAGAGCCTGATAGACATGGCCAAGTAGACTGTGGGAGATCCAAGTGGGCCAGAGACTTGCACCTGAGAGGGGCATGCTATGAATAAATCAGAGTATTTTAAATCATCTTGGGAAGGCTAACTTCTCTATTTGGGAGATGCATCACATTCAGGCCAAGTCACCAGGGAAGAATGTAAAACATGATGACATTACTTTAGAAGTGCATAAATCTTTGTATCAAGTCCTCACAGGGAGTGTTGTCCTTGAAATAGGACAGCCAAGTTGATATATTTCCCATCTCATTTCTGAAATTTGGGCCACTGCAAAGGAGTTCTCTGCAGTCCCCTCATGGCAAATTTCCCTTTAGTTTCTGGTG
>CAUYPK010097912.1:0-33463 GCA_963574355.1 Loris lydekkerianus | reverse complement strand
GAATTTATTTATTTTTTTATTGTGGAGAAGGGGCAGGGAAAGAAGGCGGGGGAAGAGGTTTAGATTCAATCTCTGTACCTGTTATGGGTCTGTTCATTCACCAGGTGATCTGCCTCTCCCCCAGGTCCTGGTGCTGTGCTTCTTGTACAGGCTGCAAAACCACGAGCCAAATAAATCTCTTTCCTTTAGGAATTACTCAGACTTGGATATTCCTTACAGCAATGAAAAAGGACTAAGAAAATGAGTATAATGTTTCAGTTTTGCAAGATGAATGAATACTTAAGGTCTGCTGTGCATCAGATTGCCCCAAATTAACAGAAGGCTGTTGTGCACTTAAAAATTTGTGAAGTGGGTAGACAAGATCTCCTGATCAGTATACTTAGCACATACACACAAACCATCAAAAATGCCCCAATAAAACCTAAAGCTACACAAGAAAATTTTTGGAAGTGATGAATATGTTTACTACTTTAATTGTTTATGAATATGTTTCCTACTTTGATTATTCCTAGTGTAGGAATAATGTTTGGTTCTCTAGTATACACTGGTTCCAAACTCATCAAATTATATGCAGATTTTCATATAACAATGATACCTCAGTAAAACTAATATGCACGTACACACATAATGCATACTTTTCATGATAGAGCTTAAAGACTCCTGTTATATTTTAAAGCTTACTGTATTATTATATTCATAAATTGGTTATGACCTCATAAACCATTAATGCAAATGATTCTGTATTATTCTGTATTATAAATAATAAATGGAAAGATATTTTTCCATGTGTCATAATTCAGGAGTTCATACAAATTTATAATCATATGAGTATAAGAAGAATTTTAAGATCTAGAAGTAAAAATATCTGATAGGCCAGCCACTTTGTTACCTAGTTTTTAAATGTTAAATAACCACCTCAATTCTGCAAAGAGGCTGTAAAATTTCTACTTCCCTCAAGTGAACATTCACTGTAGCATATGTTCTACTGGATTCATTGTGATACAATCCACTTTGAACCAAGGAAAGAATATGTGAATTGTGGTGAGATATAAATATTTTTGTTTCATTGATTGTTATGAGATCATCTTCTGACACAAGGCAGAAACGCAATCATTCTGCTGACTGAAGTCCAATGAGAACCCTACTTAATTACTTCTGAAATATTAGGGAGGCATCTGGTGTTGATGTGCTGAGAGCCTGGAGAAGTTTGGGTAATTTTCTGCTATGCTTTGATCTTCAACCTTGTGCATCAAAGAACAGTCTCCAGTGAACTTTCTATCTGAAGTCATGGGTATGTGAAACATATTGACATAATATCATCCTGAAGGGCATGGATTTATAGGAGCTGTAAGTTACCCGTAGGGGGTCAAGTAGTTTAAATAGCATGTGATTTTAGAAATCTGTTGAAAATCATCTTCAAACCTTCACTGTAATGTTTAGAACATAACCTGGTTTATATTGCCTATAATATTCTTCTGAAAATACGACATAATATATGCTATTGGAACAGAAGAATGGGGCATAATTATTTGTTCCTCTTTTAAAAATAATATTTTTTTGCTGAGCTATTGAATATGAGTTATTTAATCTGTACTTTTCACACGATAATTCCTACCCTGAAAAAAAAAATGCAGGGAGACTCCCAAAGATCTCTCTGTTAAGCAGGTATGATATTTTATGCTTTGTATTTACTACCGGACTGAAGAGATTTATGCTGCTGGGAAAATATACATGGCTAATGTTTGGTTCTCTAATACACACTGGTTCCTAAAGCAACAAAACCCCTACTACATTCACAGATTTTGCTGAAACTTTAACTCACAGCTTCACCTTCATTTTAAAAGAACATTATTCTACTTATTCTTTGAAATCACACCATTTCCCAGGTGACAAAAACATGAAAACTGGCACATTTTGGATGGTTGGCTATAACCTTGTATTTTTATGTATTATGTATTTATAAGTCATAAATTTCCCCTTGAAGATTGAATAAACCTCTAGTGAAAAATTTAAGGTTGTATAAAGGCCTGTCCTCAAAGGTCCTCTGAGTGGTCCAGGACAGAATGACCACAGGAATCGGAGAACTGTATGATATTTGGACCTGTGTAATACATAGTAAGTCTCAAAGGCAGTTCCCATGGAATCTGACACCTTTATCCCCAATGACTATTTTCTATAACCCCAGATCCATGCTGGGAAAGATTTCTTCCTGCGGCCAGGAGAGCCATGAGGAGGGGATGAAGACTGAGGATGCAAAAATGGCAAATAATCTGTGCTGAGATCCAGTACTACCCCTAAAGCTAAGAACAGGCAAATGGAAATACATTCAACAGTTTCTAAAAAAAAAATATATATATATATATATATATAATATAATAATATATATATAATATTATATATTATATATTATATTCTTGCTGACATTATAGTAGCTTCATTTTTATGCTGAGCTCTGTCACAACAAAATCTTCAAAGTATTTTAAGTAGATTGTGAGATGGGATCAAAAGAATGATTCTTTTTTTTTTTTTTTTTTTTTTTACAAAAGAAGCTTATATAAAGAACGTTGCACACATTTCATGAGCATACGGGTTTCATCTGTGAATACTTTTGGTAAGGGTAGTAACATTGGTATTCCAGGATTAGAATCAAAATCAAACCACTTCTTTGGTTCACAGACATTCCTAAACTACTCATTGTAATGCAGGGCTGGCACACTTGGTTTTGACCATTCAGTGCAAACATCAAAAAGGAAGAGGGCTATCTAGAGAGTTCATGTGTGAATCAGAAAATAATTAGGTGTAGACAAGACTCTCTTCCTCTCTCCAACCCGAAGATAGTCTTTTTCTTACAACTTCAATTTCTTTTTTTAATTTAATTTTTAATTAAATCATAACTGCACACATTCGTGGGGTATAATATGATGATTTGATACACCATGTGGAATGCTTAAATCAAACTGGTTAATATAACCATCACCTCACTTAATTTTTGTGGTAAGACATTTATAATTTACTTTTAGTTATTTTGAAATATACCCTTGTATTTCACACTTTAGGTGAGATCTCACCAAATGCCTTCCCACCAGTGGCCCCTCCCTGCTCCTTTCCCCTCCCCCTTGTTAAATTATATTTGTGTTTTATCATTTGTATAAGAGTGTGTTTATTTATTGGTTTCATAATAGTACTGAGTACACTGGATACTTTGTTTTCCATTCTTGAGATACTTTACTAAGAGAATATGTTCCAACTCCATCCAGGTAAACATAAAGGCTGTAAAGTCTCCCTATTTTTTTATGGCTGAATAGTACCTACTGTATACATATACCACAATTTGTTAATCCATTTGTGGGTTGGTAGGAATTCAGGTTGTTTCCATGACTTGGCCATTATAAATTGGGCTGCAGTAAACATTCTGGTGCAGATGTCTTTGTTGTAAAATGATTTTTGTTCTTCTGGGTGGCTACTTAGCAATGGAATTGTGAGATTGAATGGAATGCCAACTTTTAATTCCTTAAGGATTTTCCACACTTCTTTCCATAAAGATTGTATTAGTTTGCAATCCCACCAGCAGTGTAGAAGTGTTCCCTTCTCTTCACATCCACACCAGCATCTTCGCAAACTGTAATTTCTCAAATGGGGCCCAGCCCTCTTTAAATTCAAGACCTTTGCCTATGCCGTTTTGTTCTCTTGTATTTCTTCCATTCTCCTGACCCTACTCACCCCTCATCTTGCTCACACGTACTGTCCTTCTGGTTTCACCTGAGTGCCACCTCCCTGAGGTCCTGGGATCACCCCTCTAATCAGGGTTAGACAACATCCTACAGACCCGGAGTACGTTGCCTACATATGGCATTGCCTTGCCATCGCTATTGGACTCATCTGTCTCCTTCCCGGAAGCCGCAAACATCCTGAGAACAGGAACTGTTGCCTTGGTCAAGTTGCTTCTTTATTGCTCAGTAGAGTAAAGGTCAGTGTATGAAGAGTCATCCACGTGAAAGCAGAAATAATTTTTATCAAGAGATGCTACCCTTTTGAAACATTCATACTCTGCATTTTAGTTATCATTAAATAATTATTTTAGGATAATTATGCATAGGCTATATATAATGCGTTAAAAATAGACACATGTAAACTATCAGTTGCACGATAAGATAATAACTTTTATTACAATTCAAATGGAGGACTTCTCTTCAGTTTTTACATTCTGTTAAATTTATTATTTTATCTGTACAGGTCTCCAAAGCAAAATAATTCACTAAAGAGCATGGTCAAAAATAAATTTATCTGCAAGGGGAAATAGAAGGTTGAAGAAGATATTAATCATGCTTGATGTTGAATAAATGCTTAACTGTTTATAAATACCTGCAAAAATCACATCTGAAAGTTCATCTACATGAAAATGTAATTCCTATAATGTTCTCAAGGTCATTAGATTTAAGGTGTCTTGTAACAGTTGTAAGGCTGGCACAGAACAAAATACTGGTAGCTGTTAACACTTCATTTTTATTTTTAAGTTTTTATTGTGGCTGTGCAATTTACAAACTTACATATACTTATCTGCACCATTTTTAAGAAAAGGAGATCTGCTTAGAAAAAGAAACTCTATAAGTATTGCTGTTATTATTATTATTATTATTTTTTAATAAGAAGCACAGAGAAATTTAGTCTTTTCCGAAGTTTTACACTCAGGAAAGGCACTGTTAGTGTTTTGTAGATGCATTAATTTATATCCCAGGCCATGGAACTTCTTTATCACGTCTGTGGAAGTTCCAGATGAAACCACAGATACAGCCTCCAGATTGTCAAAGCACATTTATAATTGAGCTCTGTATTGAATAATTTCCTTTAAGCCAGGCAAACTTTAAGAAAGAACAAAGGGCATGTGGAAGTCAGATGAGAAGCTTCCCAAAACACAAAGACAGATAGATTTTCAATAATTTAAGTGACCAATTTGGATTAGTTAAATCCTCTGATTGTTCATCATAATCTTTAATCAAATCATGTCATCCTAAAAGTGACTTTATTCTAAGTTATAAATGTATAATTTTCAGTTAATTTAAAAAACCCTCTACGTGGAGGACTATTCATCATTGAAATTTCAAAACTAAGTTAAACCAAATATGCTTAGGTGCATAAAGAACAAAAGAAGATAATGAATGATCACAAGCTAGATAATGGAGAAAAGGCTTTCTCTTTCTCTTTAAAGGTCAAGATGGCACAGGCCAGGCATGTGTATCAGAATGAAATCATTCTTTCATGTTTTTCCCATGGAGCACCACTACTCATTACAGCGCTCAGTCAGACTGAGTCCAGAGATAACCTCAGGATCCTTCTCAACACAGAACCCTGGGCAGACACAGTCATTCTTTCGGATCAATGAAACCAAACACCATCTCTGTTTTAGATTTCCTTTGGTAGTCCTGTTGGCATAATTGTTCAGTGATGGCTCTGCAGAGTTATGGACTCACTGTGGAAAGTCACAGAGGCCATCTGTTTTACTACTGCTGGAGAAATCACTTAGAAAAAGTGTAACCTCTGTTTGAAACTTTTAAAACTAGACACCCCAGCCACATTAACATCCATGCCACTTTCAATTAACCCCAGAAGGGTTAGAAAATTGTTTCCTATGTTGATTCAGAATATGCCTTCATGAAATGTTTTCACAAAGTAATTATTTCTCTAAACAAGACATACCTTAAATATTCAACAATGAGTTATCTTGTAGTTTCTCTTTCTAGGCTCTTTGTGAAAAATATATTTAAATGCTTTGATTGTACCTCATGTGGCATAGTTCAGGACCTTTACCATCTAAAATTGATAATTCTTTTTTAAATTAATAGTTGTGATCAGTCTTTTAATTATTACATTCTCTTTTTTAAATTTCATATTAATAAATGGGTCCATCTGATAGAATGTACTTTTAAGTGGCAAAACAAAATGACAAAGGATAAAGATTATTATCATCTGAGTTCTTTGCATTTCAAGATATCCTGACCTTTAAAAAAATAATGCTATCTTATTTAATTTTATTTATCAATGTAGATCTTTTAGCAATGATTTATAAAGTACTTCCACTGGGGAGTATGCAAATACACAACTTTCCTACCAGGAACACAATGGCAAGTCGGAGGTAAACTTAGATGATCTTTGTTCTCTACATTTTAGCATATCCATGAGTATCACTATCGTTTTCTAAGGTGAAGGATTGCACATGTTCTGCTCCCACTCCATTCTTTTGACCATAAATGTGGTATTGATTCACGTCTACTATTGTTAATACAAACATACTCTTTATACTCATTTTTTCAGTCATTAGTAGATGATCTGCTTCATGTTTAAATAACTGTAAAATACATACATATTAGATAAAGAAACAAATGTCTTTCTTTATATGTATAGATAGATATATTGCATATATATTTATATAGACTTTTACATACATTCTCTCTATAAAGACATATATTATATACAAGCACACAGAATATATCTGTGCTTCATGACCATCCTTAACAATTTTCGTAGCAGAATAAAGCATAATAAGAGCAGCATCAGATGTGGAGTGGGAGATGGGGATGCCAGTTTCAGTTCTTTCAAGTATCTTGGGAAAATATTTTTGCTTCTATAAACCTCCTTTTCCTTAGCAGTAAAATAAGTGAGTAAAATAAACTTCTAATCTAAAATTTTACACACTATAAATATGCTATTCAAGTTCAATTAGATACATAATTAGTTAATATATATTCTCCATTCATCCCAATATTGAGTTTAAGTCCTTGATAATTTAGGAATCTGAGTCGGAGATTTGGAGTGAAGAGGAATCTGTCAATTATGTAGTATATTCTTCATTAGTCACAAAGAAAGTAGAGTAGCCCAACTTTTTTTTCTTTTTAGAGACAGAGTCTTATTCTGTTGCCTGGGCTAGAGGGCCATGGCCTCAGCTTAGCTCAAAGCAAGCTCAAACTTCTAGGCTCAAGTAATCCTCCTGCCTCAGCCTACCAAGTAGCAGGTACTACAGGTATCCACCACCATGTTGGGCTAAATTTTATATTTTTGGAAGAGATGGGGTCTCACTTTGCTCAAGTTGGTATCAAACTCCTCACCTCAAACTATCCTCCTGTACCAGTCACTCCATACTGGTCAAGGGAATAATACAATAAGAGGACATTTTAATTCTGAATATTTATGAACCTGACTTAAATTCTCCCAGATTTATGAAACAGACCTTAACTGGTCTGAAAAATATGATATCCTACAACACCATAATAGCTGTAAACTTTAACACCCCTCTTACAGAGCTGGACAGACCCTCTAAACAGAAACTAAACAAAGATATAAGGGACTTAAATGTGACCCTAGAATAACTGGGCTTAACAGACATATTCAGAACGCACCACCCCAAAGCTAAGGAACATACGTTCTTCTCAAAGGTCTGAAACATTCTTCAAAATAAATAATATCCTAGGACACAAATCAAACATCAATAAAATCAAAAGAATTGAAATTATACCTTGTATCTTTTCAGACCACAAGACAATAAAGACAGAAGTCAACTCCAAAAACATTCATCCCCATGCAAAGGTGTGGAAATTAAACAAACTTATACTGAATGACAGTTGGGTAAAGGAAGAGATAAAAGAGGAAATTATTAACTTTCTTGAACATAATAACAAAGATACATGCTATCAAAACTTGTGAGACACTGCACAAGCAGTCCCAAGAGGGAAATTTATAGCATTAGATGTCTACATCTGAAAAAAAGAGAGCACATCAATAATCTAATGAATCATCTTAAAGAAATGGAAAACAAGGAATAATCCAATCCCAAATCTAGCAAAAGAAGCAAAATAACCAAAATTAAATGAGAAACAAACAAAATTGAAAGCAAAAGAATCATTTGGGAAATTAATGAAATAAAACGTTGGTTTTTCAAAAAGAAATAAAATCAATAGACTAACTTGAAATGGAAAAGTAAAATCTTTAATAACCTCAATCAGAAACAAAAAGGGGTAAATAAAACTGATACCACAGAGATTCAAGAGATTATATCTGACTATTACCAAAAACTCTATGCCCAGAAATTAAACAATGCCAAAGAAATGGACCAATACCCGGAATCATACCATCTCCCCAGACTTTACCAGGAAGAAGTAGATCTCTTGAACAGACCATTATAAAGCACTGAGAATGAAGAAACAATAAAAAAGCTTCCAGCAAAAAAAAAAAAAAAAAAAAAATCCCAGGACCAAACTTTCACACCTTCAAAGATGAGTTTGTACCTATACTGTAGAACCTCTTCCAAAACATTGAAAAGGAAGGAACCTTCCCCACCATGTTCTGTAAAGTGAACATCACACCGATTCCAAAACCAGAAAAAGACCCAACCAAAAAGGAGAACTATAGACCAATTTTGCTAATGAATGTCGATGCAAAAATACTCAACAAAATCTTAGCCAATAGATTACAGCTACGCATTAAAAAAATTATACATCATGATCAAGTAGGCTTCATTCAAGGGATGCAAGGCTGGTTAAACATATGCAAATCCATTAATGTAATTCACTATATCTATAGGAGCAAAAACAAAGACCATATAGTCCTCTCATGCTTTTATGAAAAAGCATTTCATAAAATTCAGCATCCTTTTCCAACAAGAACAAATAAGAAAATAGGTATATAGATGTCACATTTCTTCTTTTCTTTTTATTGTTGGGGATGCATTGATGGTACACAGAACCAAATTACATTGATTGCTTTTGTTAAATAAGGACCCTCTTATATTTAAGTCCCACCTCCCATCGTGTCCTAGGACCTTAATTGTCCTCATATCAGAATTGAGTACACAGGATTCTTATTTCTCTGTTCTTGTGATGCTTTACTAAGAATAATGTGTTCCACATCCATCCAGGTTAATACAAAGGATGTAAAGTGTCTATCTTTTTTAGTGGTTGAATAGTATTCCATGATACACATATACCACAGCTTGTTAATCCATTCCTGAGTTGGTGGGCATTTAGGCTGTTTCCACACTTTGGCGATTGTTAATTGAGCTGCAATATTTCTTAAGCTGATTGAAGTCATCTGTGACAAATACACAGCTAATATACTGAATGGAATAAACCTGGACATTTTTCCACTTAGAACTGGAACCGACAAGGATGTCCAATATTGCCACTAATATTCAACATAGTATTAGAAGTTCTGGCCACTCCAGCCAGACAAGGGAAAGATATAAAGGACATGGGGGCAGCAGAGGTCGAATGGTCTTGTTCTTTGCAGATGATACAATCTTATACTTAGAAAACCCAGAGACTCAAGCACAAAACTCCTGGAAGTGATTAAGAAATACAGTAATGTCTCCGGGTATAAAATCAATGTCCACAAATCAGTAGCCTTTGTATATGCCAGTAACGGCCAAGTTGAAAAGCAAATCAAGGACACAATTCCCTTCACAGTAGCTTCAACAAAACTGTAATACTTAGGAATATACCTAACAAAAGAAAATCTCTACAAAGACAATTATGAAACCCTAAGAAAAGAAAGAGAAGAAGATATGAAAAAATGAAAGAACATACCATTTCAACATTGTTAAAATGTCTATTCTACCCAAAGCAATCTACAGATTCAATACAATCCCCATTAACATATCAACATCATAATTTGAAGAACTGGAAAAAAATAGTACTTCGTTTTGTATGAAACCAGAAAAAAACCTTTATATCCAAGGCTACTCTTAATAATAAAAGCAAAGCCAGAGGCATCACTCTTCCAGACTACAGGTTATACAGAGTGGCCATAAAGTTCATGTGAAATTTTAGATTGTACACTATTTTAAATTGCTCACAAACTTTATGGCCACCCTGCATTACAAGTCCACAGTGATCAAAACAACATGGTATTAGCACAAAAATAGAGACACAGACATAAAAAAAAAAGAAAAAATATTTATGAACCTGTCTCTGTGGACACCTATCATAATAACTGGATAATAAGGCTATAAAAATCCAATTTAAAAAATACAATTACAAGATTAGACCATGAACATCTACAATGGATATGATAATATATTTTGATTTTACTGAAGTATCTGATGCACTGTCTCATAAAATTCTATTCAAAAAATTAATTTATACTGTCTGTTCTAATTCAGTGAATGCCACTGAAAAAACCAGACTCAATCATATGTAGGAAATATGATTTGGAGCGAATAAAAAGGTTCAGAAATAACAAGGAACTATGCTTTAAAAAGACCTAATGAACTATCTTAAGTATTCAGCTTCGTTTACCCCTTTGCTGATTTATAGAGTTGTAAATGTTACTTGAGTGAGCAAGGCAGGGTATCTAGAAAGATCAAAGAATGCTCAAGGTAGCTCATTCCCAGTGCCTGTCTTATCATAGGCACATAGTCGATATTAAATAAATTAATAGGATCTCAAAAGTGCCAAACATCACAGCAATTGTACAGAGGAAGATGGTGGAATGCAACAGAGTTAGCTCATGTGCTCAAGGCCATGAACCTGGTAGGTGTTAGAACCAGACCATAATTTAGGTTTCTTGGGTCATGAGAGGCACTAACTTTTGGGAGGTGGTCAAAATTCAGTGATTCTGCCTGTAATAATCTGTACTCGAATATTAAGAAATTTGTGGAGCAGTGTTAGAAGAGAACAGCAAAATCATAGTATTATTTTGATGCTGCCCCTTGCAGAAAATGCATTTAATTGTGCATTGTTAGTCATGTCTAATAATGACATTTGTGTTATTCTTTAAAATGAATGCAAGAACATCAGGCAAGCCTTCTCCTCAAGCCATCCAATTTCCTAAATGCTTGCTTTGGCCAGTTAACCCTGACTGTGGGCTCCATCTCAGAGTTCTGCAAAATGCTCTCACAATGCAGACAGAGCTCTGAGCGCAGCTGCTGATCACTCCATTTCTCTCTAGCCTGGGACTGATCATGCTGCCCTGGTTTCTTTACTGTAAAACTTGGCTAATGCTTATTGCTTCCCCATTGCAAATTATCAGAATCAAGATTAATGGGAAAACCAAATGCCACACATTTTATTAGTATGTCATTATAAAAGCCATGTAAGGATTCACTATTGAGGTGAAATATCACAAAAAACTGGGTATAAAGATCAAAAGTTGTCATATTTTGAAAGATCGGTGTCACTTAATCCACCTTTACTTAGGTGTTTGTGAAAATTCTAAAATTCCCCGATCCTTCTGTAATATCTCAGAACCATGTTTAAAAACCGTAAGGTAAATGAGGAGTAAGCAATACTTGCCTGTAAAGGTTAATTTACAAGAACATACTTGGCAGAATGAGAACATTTGAAAGGATACCTAACCGGGAGGTTTAGAGGATGATTAATAAATTATGACATTGTCTATGTGAAGGACACGCAATACTTGGTTTGTGGCAAGGATTCAGTGGGAGTAGGGTAAACCTTTCAAAGCAATATCATCAAGAAATAGAGGTGATTTTTATCCCCTAGATTTGAATGTTTTAATCCGGTGCTAAGTGTGGATCCTGAAAAACTTGTAAGCAGAGAATAACTGTATTGGAGGCTCTGGTGAGGCAGACAGGCTTTGGAAACTTTTTATTAATGACTTTGAAATAAACTCGAGTGAGACCACCCTGGAAATCCAAGGTGAGTCCCCATCATAGGCTCTGGGACAGGCTTCCCTGCTAAGACTCATAATGGACAACACAGAGCAGTGAGTTCACTCAACTGGGGACTTGTTCAATGCAGGTTTCCTTCCGCCTCCCAAACTTTGGACACCTTCCTGTGCCAGTCCTCATGCTGCAGCTCTTGTTGAGCGTGGGGTCAGCGTCCCTAATGTGAGGGTATTGCCTTTTCAAGGATGATGAAATGGGAACGGATGGACAAATACTGATGGAGGTAAATGGGGATTAAATGAGAAGAAAAAAGCTCATAACTTTTATTGCTTTCCTCTAAAAGGCCAATTAATCAATGTAAGTGTGCTTTAGATAGATGAACTGAAACATGCATATAACAGTCAGCTTGAGCTTAGAAAACATTTTGGAGATAATTTGGTATCACCCCCTCATTTACATATGAGATAAATGTGGTCCTAAGGAGTTGCATTATTTGTCTGAGGTAACACAGACGGTGTCAGAGCTGAGACTAAGATGTAGTTATCTACATTTTTTTTTTTTTTTTTTTTTTGAGGCAGAACCTCATTCAGTTGCCCTGGGGTAGAGTGCCATGGCATCATAGCTCACAGAAACCTCCAACTCTTTGGCTTAAGAAATTCCCTGACTTCAGCCTCCCAAGTAACTGGGATTACAGGTGCCCACTACAACAGCCAATTATTTTTTCTATCTTTAGTAGAGACAGGGTCTCACTCTTGCTCAGGCTAGTCACAAACTCCTCAGCTCAGGCAATTCACTTGCCTCAGCCTCCCTGAGTGGTCAATTACAGGTGTGAGCCACACATCGGGCCAAGGTGCAGGTGTCTTGATTCTCACCTGCGTGCTAACTCCCTCCTCTGAGTGCAGGAGCAGTGCAGGCACATGTTTTACAACATACATCATTCAACTCGGAAACGTCGTTTTCCTTTGTACACATCATTAAGTCTATGATAATGCTTAAGAAAATGCTTCTAACCATGAGAATCCCAAGGAAATTGGTGGAAGCTTTTTGTTTTTTTAGATGCAAACGAGATAATGATATAAACAAACTGTGAACATGATGCTGAAATGTGAAGCTTCCTTCCTAAGTATTTCTATTCCTCTGGTTAACAACTTTGGAGAAAACAATTTCAGGGACATCCCCCTTTGCTTAGAATACTGAATTATGTTTTTTCCAGATGAGAGTAACAGCTCTCCCAGGATGAAAAACAAACTGAAAACTCAAGCTTTCAGAGAGGACAAACAGAGGCTGTTTTGTCTGTCTCTGAAGTTGGTTCTGCACGGCACTTCCCAATGTTTACTAATTTGCAGAAACATCCCAATACTTCGTTGAAGAGTTCTGCATTTGTATCACAAAAGGATTCCCCCAACAAAGCCTGATGCTGCAAAATCTACTTCCTGAGGCAGCATCAAGCATGTTTTGTATTTGCTAAACATTTGAGTGTCTCATGGCAGCTGGGCAGGGGAAATGATCTCATTCTTGAAGAAGGTCTCCTCTGCACAATTGCTCTCATAAACCAGGAGAGTCAGTGGAGGGCTGAAAGTTAATGCTTTCTAAATATTCCTCAATGGAGTTGCCAGTTAAACCAAACATTTAAAATAAACAGGCCTGATACCAATGGGCCAAACCTCACACAGCAACCAAACGCCCAGGAAAAATGTCCCCTTATCACAGGCACAGCCTCTGGAATCCAATAAGAGTCAGATGAAAACATCCCAATATAATTATTTCTCTTGTAAAATTGGTAGTATTTCAATCCAATAAATTACTTAGCTATTTGTCAATAACTATAAGATACTTATCAAGTTAAAGACTTAAAAAATGGTTTGTATCTCTGTCTATATTTGTATCTCTATAGAGGTATGAATTATGTTTGAATACCTATCATTCTGACCAATATGTAAAGATTAAATATCCTCTGCTTAATAATGCAAATTTCCTCAATTTTAGCCACTTTTTTTATACCATTCTTCATTTCATTAGTCAATGTATGTATATGTATTAGATAATGTGTTCCTTCTATAAATGATTCAGTCTTATCTAAAAATGTATAAAAGATAAGGTTTTGAAAAAAAAAAACAACAAACTAAATAAAACTTGGTAGGATATTTAGATGGAAACAGACAGGAAATAGTACATTGACTTTTAGAGGGTAAGGATAAGACCTCACACAGTTACTAAATCTGGAATACAAATTTTGCTATTCCAAGTTCTTGGAGCCAAAACAAACAAAAATAGGAAACATGATTTGTTTAGAGAATTTGCCAGTTGTTCAGAAAATGAGATCGAGATTTCTTACATGAGTGACACTAAGGTTCATAGTAGAAGATCTCGGCCTTAAACACAGAAACAAATTAGTCCTGCGCCCTATAAAAGGAGGGGATACTTATAAACTAGAGTAAAATAATCAAGGTCTGCCAGCATCAAGCACTGTCCAGAGGCTCTGTAATACATCTTCCTTGTAGCTTCACTGAGTATAATTCACTGCAGACTGATTTCCTTTTAAAACTGGACAGGTTTTTTGCAGTAGGCCTTGGGTCCCGAAGTGCATCAGAAACTATTTTTTATTTTTTCTCCCAGGGCTGACTCTCCCCTGCTGGATGTCATCTACTGACAACACACTTTCTCAAGCAAGTTTATTTTAAGGTTAGAGAGGAGGGATAATGGCATCAGCAGGGCATATCTGAAAGATTTCACCTCCTATGAGTCAAGGGTACTGCAAAATCACCCGGACACACATGGCTCCTTCTCGATGAGGAATTTCAGCATTGCACTGCCCAGGGCTTCTGTGTCTGTGTGCACTGGACGGTCTAATCCTGATTCAGCCTCTGCTAACCATGCGCTGCAAATGCAGACCCCCTCCCTTTGCTCCTTGGGCAGGAGTGGTCATGAATATTTATTGCAGCCACAATTCTGGCTCCTATGTCTGTCACTGTTGTTCATCTGCTGAAAGCCAGAGTGCAAATCAGTGCAAATCTGGCCTTCAATATGGCAGACAACTGCTTTCTTGTCTTGTTTAATAAATTGTATTTCTTTCATATGAAAATGAACAGAGTTAAAATGCTCCCTGTTTTATGGGGCAGTGATTTCCTAGTACTAAGACGGGATATAAACAGAGTAACAAGGGCTGTTTGGAGGCATGTTTAGAATACTTCCTGCCATGGATTTCAAAATGAATGTGTTAATCCATGCTAATCTGGTGCAATCTTTGAAAACAATTACATTTATTTTACAACCCACCTGGCACTCTGACTAGTATTATAAATATGCTCCATTGCTTACATATTTTTACTTTATTGTACCTGCAGGCAGAGTAAATGCAAATAAAAAGATAATAATGCTGAATTTGATTAAAGTCGCTCAATAGTACATGTGACAATGTTAGATAGATCTAGTTCAATGTCTGATTTTTAATCAAGTTTAGCAAATTATCCTTTTACAAGATGAAAAAAAATACTCTGTAAGTATTGCACATACAATTACCTTCAACAGCACATTGCAAAAAGGAACTACTTACTCACTTTAAACAGACAGTTTAGCAAATTAAAAAAGTTTGTAGGATATTAATACACTTCCAGGAAGACATTTGACTATATTTTTGCTCTTTTAATATTAGTGCAGGATTATACCCGGCTGAACAATGATCTCTAAAACCTTAACTATGTAAAATGGTCTTCAAGTATCATTTGGGATTTAGTTTTACGTCCTTCCTTCTCATTGGATTTTGAGCTCTATTGGAATCTCAAACATAATGAGATACTTGTGGTGAGACTCACTACTATTCGGGTACACATTTCATCATCTTTTTAGGGCATGGTGGTTATTTAGAGATCACTGTAATTTGTTAGACCTTAGATGGCCCAATGTAGCAAACGAAATGAACAATAAAGAGTCTTTGAAACTAATTTAAGAATTCCATTCAGATCAACTCAGCACGTATTGACTGAACACCTGCTATATGGCAGACACTATTTTAGGCATTTGAGAAATATCTGAAACAAAACAAAGATCCTTCCTCTTCTAGGGGTTATTTATGGCCTCGGTGAGAGATAGTGAAGCCTCAAAAAAAGGAATAAGTAAACAACAGAGACTGTTGGAAGGTGATATGTATTACAAAAATAAGAAAAAAAATGGAGCAGGGTATAGGGGACTGGGTGGGCAGCTTGCAATTTTAAATAAGTATGTTTTAGTGTTACCTGTTAGGTAAAAATCAAAGGCTTCTCTTTACGGGAAACATAAAGGTATTCTACCTTCCACCTCTAAATTTTCAAAATTATGACTAGAAGGTCCAAATTGTTCTTTCTTATACAACAAGTTAGAAATTAGAAAAAAAAAAGAGAGAGATGGTATTTTTAAAGTAAAGTAGGAATGTGCTAATGATATTGTTTCTGGTCTGAAGTCTGCCAGATGCTATTTAGCAGTTGTGAGTAAAGAAGGAGGTTTCCATAGACTGGATTTATGGTCCCCCCTGCAAATTTAGATAATGCAACCTGACACCTAGTGTGATAGTATCAGGGGGTAAGGCCTTTAGGAGGAATAGGTCATGAGGGTAGAGCCCACGAAGATGAGATTAGTGCCCTTTTATAAAAGAGAGCCCAGATCGCTCTTGCTGCCCTCTTTTGCCATTTGAGGACACAGCAAAAAGATGGCCATCTGTGAACTTGTCAGCAGGCCCTCCCAAGATGTGGAATCTGCCAACAGCTTGATGTTGCACTTTTCAGCCTCCAGATTGTGGGAAATAAATTTTTGTTGTTTGTTAAGCTACCCAGTCTAAATGGATTAAAAAATTAAGGCAAAACCAGACCAAATAGAGACGCATGGGTTTTAGAAACATTTCAACCCTTCACCCTTTTTCTCCTGCCCTTTGTATGGTGTGTGTACCTACAGGCTTGTAGTGGGTATTAAAAAAAAAAAAAAAAAAAACACTTCTAAGGCTCAGTTAAGATGACAGAGATGTGGAACTGGAGGAGGTAAGTGCTGGGTAAAGATGGAAAGACTTGAAAGGACGAGGGATCAGAAAACACATTTTCTTCCATACAGGCACTCCTTCAAGGGACGTATGGGCTTGGAAACACAACACGTTAATCATAAGTTAATCCACACCTAGCATTGGTTATTTTTGCCTAAACAACAGTAATTTCTTACTGGAAAATAAGAAGATAAACAACTATGCTTTCCTGGTTGTAAGTGTATTTGTGTGTGTAAGTGAACAACATGTTAATTCCTAATCCTAAGCTTATCCTTCAAAATTAAACTAACCTTGCCTTCTTAAAAAAAAATCTCTATAAACAAAATGTAAAGTTCTTTTTTTCTATTTTTGTTCTTTAATCAAGAGAATTCTAGGGTTCAGCCAAGAATTCTGGCTAAACTTCGTGCTTAAAATTCTAAAGACACTTAAAACATGAACTTTGGATAATAACATCATGATTGAAAGAATGCTGAAGAAATTAGTGGGTAGCGAGCACTTAGGGACTTGTATGCATTTATTCTAATTTATCTGAACCCACAACTCCCAGATGTGTGGCTTCATCTACCAATCACCTCCTGCTCTGCCTCCAAAAATGAAAGGAGACACGTAAGAAGGAAACGTGCCACCCAGGGAAAGCAACCACTGAAATCTCCTGAGAACAGAGAAAAACCAGCCCAGGCTTCAAGGAACAGACTGTGTAATGTTCTTATTCCCATTTCCTAATAAATTTAGTTTGTCAGAACTTTGGGCCTGGCTTTGATTGTAACCACCTTGGAGCTATGATGGAAAAAAGGTCTTATAAACACCCAAAACACTTAACTTCTAGGAGATACCAAAAGACCCTGACAATTGCTTAATTAGCTGAGGGAAATTTAAGAACATCAAGGTATGAATCCATGGATGGATGGAGGAAGGAATAATCCTTACTTAGCAGATAAGACATTGAAATTTATGCACATGTTGGTACTCGGCTAGGCCTCTCTATTGGCAGGGGGAGAAAATAGAAGGCCAGGAATCAGCTTGATTTTACAACCTTCAAAATTTATGCCCTGTAATCAAGCTTATAAAATCAAGTAAATACACATAAACAATTGCGTATTATTTTATTGCTGATTTTTAAAAATAAGTGCAATGGAATTTGAAACGTCGGTATTAGGCTCTTGCTTCCGTAAAGGCAAAGGTTTTCTGTAATGTTCACTTACATTTATATTCCTGCTATTTTAGAAATAGTGGGTGTCTTACTAAGTCTTTGTTTTGAATTGCTTATGATATAAATTAAGCTTCACTTACAGGCTTTTGGAGTAATCATTAAAATCTCTGGGGGTATGCCTCAGATACTGAATGCAGTCATGAAGTTAATTTATGCTTGAGCTGAATCTATACTGGGTTGGAATATAGCATGTTTCCTTTTAAAAATCTATACATCTAAATGATCTTCTGTCTTTTATCAGTTGTCCTGTTTAATTTCTGCCGGTCTTTTCTTGATTAAGACCATGTGTCCTCTTAGAAACACTTGGTTTCTATCAACTCTCCTTCATCCAGTAAGTTTGCTTCTTTTGAAGGTTACACATTGAAGCACTTCTTAAAAACCTCCCAGTAAGTGACACATGTGTAAAACAGTGTGATCATGACACATATTTTCATAATGGCAGTTTCTAGGGCTTTTGTGTCTTTCCTTGAAAAAACTACTTCTTTATTTCCCAGTAATGGAGAATAATAAAATAAAGTTAAAGAAAATCCAGAGATTATCATCTTCTTCATCTTATTCCATTCTCTCATCTTATGCTAGTTACCATTTAAAACAAACTTATGAAATGGAAAAACATAATCCTAGTTACTACTGCAACAGCAAACAGTGAGATTTTCAAATATTTGGAGACAGCAGTAATGGTCTCAATGGACATTGGACAATTATCTTCAGATAAAATTAAAAGTTCCAATTTTCTGAGTGTTTTCATCCCTGAATAGAACTAATTTGGAGGAATGTTTTTAAAAATCTTCGTGCTGTCCTAGTGTTCCTATAAGCAAGAGTAGGCTTGTATTTCAGTCATATTTCCCAAATGAGACATGCCTTCCTTCAGTTATTTTACGAACCATAGAGCCGACAATTTGAACATAACCAGCTTCTCAGTTCCATTCAATCTGTAACACAGTTTATTTTTCAGATAGCAAACAAAAAATTCTGATTATGTTAAGTGGGAAAGGCACCCTTTTTTTTTTTTTTTTTTTTTTAGGCCCTTAACATTCCAATCTAATAACTTTGTTTCAATAAATCATGCCAGGGATATAAATGTCAGTGGGCACAATGGAAAAATGCAGACTAATTAGTTGATGAGATAAATATAAACATCTTTTTCCCATTGCTGAAATTTCAGGTAATGTTAATGACATCCGGAACAGGCTTATGGCTCATCCTTTTTTGATTATTCTGTCCTGTCAAGAATAATGACTTTGGATGGAAGAACAAAGAATTGCTGACTTAGAAGACATTTTTTATGTTTTAACTATATGACCACTCAGATTGGATTTAAGTGTTATGGGAGAAATTATCATTGAACTAATGGTTTTTCCAATATTGATCACTAGTACCTCTACCGAATTTTTCAGTAATTAAACAGATGCCTACTCATGAGAATAATTATAGTCACTATAGGAGATTTGTTTATCTTAGCAAGATTATACTGTTAGAAGTTGATATTCCTCATCCAGGTTCTCAGTCACAGACTTCATCCTCAGATTTACTCAAGAGGGCCAAACTATCACTTTTCAAGATCTAGTCCTTAAGGTAACATGATTATTCATTAACGTGTTCTCAAAGTGACATTCTCCATGGGCACTGAATTTGCTTGCATAATTTCTTAAATATATATTTTTATTAATCCCTAGTTTTATATGACTGTATATTCAATCCAATGTATTTGAAATTATATCTTTATTATTTATGTAGTTCATAAGCGTATACTATATGCCAGGCATGTTTCAGGCTTTTATAATCTTTAACAAATACAGCAGTCACAAGGTCACTGCAGAAAAGTTTGTTGAGCTATTCCTCTATTTCCTTTATTACTCACCAGTAAGAAGTATAAGGGTACTGCAGTAACAGTACCAGTCATATTTACAGAGCACCTCGTAGGTACCCACCCTTGAATTAGGAGTGCACAGGCGTACTTGGAGGAATCCACACTTGCTTGCTAAAGACAGAGGGAAACACTAATAGCGTCAATAAAAAGTATCGACACAGCATAGGAGCACAAGGGGAGGAAGTCACTGGGGGGTCTGGGTTATTCTTAGAGCACACTGGTGAGGACGAGGTGGCTCTTCCCTCGGCCTGTCTCCAGAGAGATCTGCTTTTCCCATTCCTCTGCTGCCATTTCTCTTCTCTTTTATCTTGTAAATTTATTGTTTTGCTACTCGCACCCTGTATGTGTCTTTGGTTCTTAAGATGTAGCATTAAATTTTCTTTTAAATCTCTTCTCAAGAATGGAAGAAAAAGTATCCAATGTACTCAGCCCTACTATGAAACCAAGTTATGGCTTTCATATGAAAGCTATAGCCCAATTATAGCCCAAGAATATGGGGAAAGGGGGTAGGGAGGGAAAGGGAGGGGGGAGAGTGGGGAGAGGGAGGGTGATTGGTAGGACCACACCCTAAGGTGTATCTTACAAGGGTACATGTGAAATTTACTAAATGTAGAACATAAATGTCTTAACACAATAACTAAGAAAGTGCCGTGAAGGCTTTGTTAACCAGCTTGATGAAAATATTTCAAATTGTATATAAAACAAGCACATTGTACCCCATAATTGCATTAATGTACACAGCTATGATTTAATAAAAAAAAAAAAAAAGAAAAACTCAAAAAAAAAATTTTCTTTTCGATCTTAGTATAATGAAAAACTGAATGGACTATACACACTGTGGATTTCAGGAATCTTTAGCTATGAAGATACACTAACTTCAGCTGCGTGAAGCCAGCTTCCTGCCCTCCCTCTCCTGGTCATTCTGAGGCAGGGAAGTGTGGCCCTGACAATCAACCTGACTCATAGCCCTGGGGCAAACTCTGTGGGGTTTGGGAACTTCCCCTGGCCCTCTTAAATGCCCTATATTAGAAGTTAGGCCTCAGAGACAGAAAAGATGATGGTGAAGGGGGTGGGGAGATAATAGTCAGGGGGCTTAGGGTGGACCATAAGGAAGGTGAGCCCAAAAGACGAGAAATAGCCGTGGAAGAAGAAATAAATACTGGGAAAAGAACCAGCCTTTGGGATTCATCACACATGGCTGACAGATCACATACTTGCAGAAACAGAGGGATAGAAACAGTCCTCTGGGCCAGCTCCTCCTTTCATCCAGTTAGGAAGCCAAGAGGTTCTGAGCTTTGCCTGAGTTAGAAGCTGGGCCGGTGCTGGTGCTGGTGCTGTGATAAGAAAAGAAGCTAGGACACCTGCCTTCAAGGTCAGCCTCCCCCAGCTCCCTTGCATTTCTGGACAGGGTCCTTAACTGGAACCTCCTCAGTGAGTGTCAGAGCATCCAGGGATACTGGACATGTCTTCAGAAACCCTGTGTCTGTGTAGTTGTTTATCTCCCTAAAGAAAGGGTGCCTGGCTTTCAAACTCTCTCAAAGGGATCCATGATTCAACAAAATTTAAATCTATGGGGGTGGTTTATTGGAGTATCGCAAAAGTCCAGGTTTAAAAAAGTTTTTTTTTAATACATCCAACAATTATTGCCAACAACGCAAGTGACAACTGTTCTTTGCTAAAGAGCACCAACTACTTTGGTTTATAGTCAGTGATAAAAAATTTCTCTTCTCCTGAAAACTTATTTTTCAAGTGGTCTAGGAAGTTTTAGGTCAGAATTAGGAAAGGAGATCTAAAAGACAGGTAAAATATCAGGTTGCCTTTTACTGGATTTAAATTTAAATTTAAATTTAAATTTAAAATTTCTTTACTTTTTTTAGTGATTTGCTTTTGGTGAATGGGATTTTTGGCCAGGCCTATCCTAGCTGATTGATTTTTCTTTCCCTTCTTTCTGTGAACTAAAAGAAAATGTTAAGCCCTTTCCCCAACCAAACGAATGAATCCCTTCTTGGCCAAAGGGACCCCTCAACCCCCCAAAACCTTGAAGCTGAGTTGTTGGGTGAGAAGGGGAGACACACTTAGTTATGCCATGTCACTTTCGGAGTCCTTTTTTGTAACGATAAGATAAAAACCATTAACAAGCCTAAGCGCATAAGACAAAGGTTAAACCACAACTTGCAGGTCATCAATTTACTTAACAGATGACTTGAGTCTGTGTATATGTCCAGTACATGTCCGGAAGCTTGTCTTTGATCAACAGACTCCCTTATCTTAACTTAAAACATTCTAAGCCTTTAGATTGGTGATTTTCAATCAGTGTGCTGTGAAAATTTTTAAAGATCATTAATTAAACCATTTTCAAAAGAAGTTCAAACCACAGTTAGCATATTCTTTTTTTCTTTTACTCTTTTTTTTTTTTTTTTTTTTTTTGAGCAACATAATTTAAGTGTGCCGTGGAAGTTTAATTATAGGTTCAAGTGTGCTGTGAGATTAAAAAAAACAAAGGTTGAAAAACACTGTTTTAGACAAAGCTTCATTTCTTTAACCAATTAAAAGTTAAAGAATCAATAAACCCATCTATAACCTGCAATTCCTTGTTTCCAGAGGCCCTGTGTCTTTGGGCCAAACTGAAGCATGCCTTCCACTTATTGATTATAATTTATGTGTAATTCCTGTTTCCTTGAAATATGTAAAACCAAACTATAACCCAACCGTGGCAGGCCCACTTGCTCAAGGTTTATTGGGCTTGGCTCTCCGGGCCATGCTGCATATATTCAGCTCAGAATAAACCTCTGAATTATTCTGCAGAGTTCAGGATCTCTCCCATTGACTTTCTTCCTTCCTTCCTTCCTTCCTTCCTTCCTTCTTTTTTTTTTTTTTTTTTGGTGAGTGACTGGAATTTGCAATATTATTTGCCGGGGTCCCTTTGTGGTAGCCACTTACTGGGGCCCAGGACTGGCCAGATCTCCAGCCCCTGGCTTATTTAGGTTCTGGATGTGGACTGCTAGGCTACCTTGCTCAGGAACAATTGTCCTAAGGGCCTGAGGGGTATTTGCTTTAGCAGAAGGGAGAGAGAGAAAGACAGTATCAAGGAGTAAAGCTGTGTCAGTAAGAAGAATACATCTGAGCAGTGTGTCATAGAGAGAGACACCTTGCCGGCATTTTGCAGGCAGGAGAAACGACAGAGTCAGAGTGAGGGGGTCCCTGATAGAATATGTGCTCCTGACTGCCTTCTCCTCCAGCCTCTTACAGACACACTCCCGTGGCTCCCAACACCACAGGTGTAGAGACTGCCTATCACTGATGCTCTTGTCTAGTGAGCTTGTCTCATGTTTGTTAGGAGAGCCAAACCCCTCCCATGCCCTTATCACCAAGGTGTTATATTACCAAGCTACACAGGGTTTCTTGTAACTTTCACTCCTTGCCATACGCTATATGGGCTGCTACAATTATTCTTACCACTCTACAACTGTAATTGTAATGTCTAAAATACATACCTGCTTCACCTAGTTTTGAATGGAAAGATCCCCTATGTGAGTTCACTTAACCTTTCTGAAGTAGACCCTCACCGCAGGGTTTTCCCTGAGCCGCTGCTTTCTGCCTCCTAAGTGGGAGGTGAATGATTGTTATTAAAGTTAGCCCTATGCCCATCGTCATACAAACCTTACCTGAGACGCGGTGATTACCACTTCTAACCATTTAAAATTTTGTTTTGTACATTTGGAATGTGAACGTTGGAGGGTACATGTGTGCATGTGTATTTGTGTGTGTAGGTGCAAAGAATCAGATTCATCTGTGTTGGACTTAGATCACCCCATAGCTCTTGAAAATAAAGCATACCATAAGTACTTACTTTAAAGTCAAAAATCACGCCTCCATGATTCATGCTGACAGATTAATATAAGAAATTTGCTGAATTTCCCGCAAGTCCCACCCACCTGGTAAATGCATTATTATAAAGTACAAACCAATGATGGCATGATTGTCTTTGAGAGCTGTGTGGATTAGATGAACTCTTCCGAACTCACTTTTCTAGCAAGCAGGTTTGAAAGAGGGTAACAGGATCGTTGAGGTTTCACACAGAAGTGACCTCTGACCTTGAGGCTCGGAGGAGGCAATAGCTGGCTGCCAAGAGGTGGCAAAAGGTGAGATCATTTGCATCAGGGGTGGTCAAAGTGTGGCTCAGTATCAGCGGCATCCGTAGCATGGGGGGATTTGTTAGAAATGCATGTTGCTCACACCAGAGCAACTGAGGAGAAGCCCTGGGGTACAGCCCAGTGGTTCACAAGACCTCCAAGTGACTCCACTGATCTAAATAAATTTATCACTGAACCGGGTTCACATCCCAGCTTTGCTGGCACAGAGGTTGGGCTTTATGGGTGCCACTCGGCTATCTTCCATGAGACTGATCCTAAATACAACCACATGGGCTGATGTATTAACCAAAAAGGCAATTTTTAATTAAGAGGGGCAGTATGACTGTTCCTCTCTAGAACTAGCAAGACTCACTTCCTCTGTTCAGAGCCTGTCTTTGATCACAGGAGCTGAACAACTCTTATCAGACTCAGATTCCATCTGGTGAAGAAGGAGTTGGAGGAGCCGAAGGAGGATGACCTGGGATATTCCTTCTCTTTATAATGCTATTAGCAGAATGTTCATCATCCTCTAATTTATTATCTTTTCTACCAAGGCATATTCTATCTAAATTTGCTTTTCTGAAGCTCCTCTCCCTTTAGTTTTAGCTTAACCATCTATTTTGACTAATATTTGATTAAACTAGGTGGTTTTTCTCAATATAATTATCTAAATCTCTGAATTAAGAAAATTATCTGGGAAGGGGAGAGCAGAGAGAGAAAGAAGGAGGGAAGGGTGGAGAAAGGAAAAGCAGAGAGAGGGAGGGAGGGAGGGAGGAGGTGGGGCCTTGGTGTGTGCCACACCTTCTGGGGGCAAGACACGATTGCAAGAGGGACTTTCCCTAACAAATGCAATCAGTGTAACCTGGTTTCTTGTACCCTCAGTGAATCCCCAACAATAAAAAAAAAAGAAAAAAGAAAATTTTCTTCTGTACTGATTTATTAGTTTAACACTTAGAAAGCTACTTTGTTTCCTTTTCCTGCTTTAATTTTTATGGAAAAAAAAAAAAAAGCCTCAATATTCTCCAAGTATCAACTGCACAGAAAATGGGCTCTTACGGACCCAGGAGTTACATACGTTGGTACGGACAGGGTGACCTTATCATATATCGCCCAAACAGGGAACACCTTTGAAAGGGAAAGGCGGGGTTGTTTGTAATTATGTTGGGAGCAAAAGCATGGTTCTTGGTTAACTGGACATGGGGTCAGATTTAAAGAATGATTCTGGCTCACCACAGCTTCTATTTCTTTCTCAGATTCTCTTATGAGTTTACTGGGTAACACGTAACAGAATGAAATTTTAAAACGTGATTACAACAGTAATCACTTTTGAGTTTTCAACCCCCCGAAACTCACAATGTCACGTGGCATGTGACAATGATATTCCCTGTTACATTTCAAAAGTAAGGCTAACCCTGGAATCCAGAGGTCTCGGCCCCAGTTATTTATCAACATTGTCCAGGCACAGAGCTTATGCAAACAGGTCTCATCTACACAGAATAAAAATCTGACTTCCTGTAAGTTCCAGCATTGGGCTCCATCCAACATTTGGGGGCCACAGGATGACAATGACAACAATGGCAAGTCCTCATAGCACAAGCCGAGCACTGGCTACCACCAGCAGTGCTTTCTAGCAACAATCCCGGCAGATTGGGCGCTGTTGTCATCTCTAATTTATCGAACAGGCACATAGGTGAGCGTGACTTGCCTAAGATCTGGTAGCTAGTGTGCAGCAGAACCAGGAAGGGAACCCAGACAGTCAGTGGCGGAGCTGGGAGCCCCTAGGGTATTGATGCAAATGGAACCTGCTTTATTAAGATAGATTGTCAAACAGTAGAAGACCACCATCCTGTCTCTTCTTTGTCAGAGGGAAGAAGGCAGAGGGAAGGGACATTTATGAACATCTGACCTCATTAAGTACCGCATATACTCGAGTATAAGCCGAGTTTTTTTCCGGCACAAAATTTGTGCTGAGTTAGGGTTTTTCGACACAAATTTTGTGCCGTAAAAAACTAGGCTTATACTCGAGTATATATGGTAATTTGCTCAAGGTTTCGCAGCTGGTCCAACTCCACAGCCTACCTCCTCTCCACTACATCAAATTTTCTCAAAAAAAAAAAAAAAAAAAAAAAAAAAAAATGCACAACTTGACCCAGCAGAAGCATGAGGAAGTGCTCGCTCCGCTACCATCCTGACGACAATTCTGGGCTTGTCTGTCTTAGAGGAAAAGTAGAATCAGAACAACCAATCCTGGGCAACCCGTGACTAGGCCACAGACGCTTGGCTGAGCCGGACGAGAACAATCGGCTCCACAGAAGCACCTGAATTAAACATGTGAACTTCTGAAACGTAAATAGTGGTTGTTTTGCAGTATAATTGTGACAATGGACAATTATACAAAGTGCCTAAAATTTTCTTCAGTAAGGCATCTTATGCTTCTGGGTGCCAAAATCTCTAAAATGCTATGCCATTTTTAACGGAGTTTTTAAAAAGTGAAATTTGATAATGTGATTATAAAACTTAAATATATGAGTAGGCACCAAAAATATCTGCAAAAACAAAAACAAAAACAAAAAAAAACAAAGTTACAATAAAAAATAAATTAATATTTCAGAATTTGTAGGCCAAGATGCAAAATGAAAGATATTATATAACAAAAGAGAAAACAAATTTTCACAATTTTATAATTGATAAAATTAAAAGTAAATATTAACAATTGAGTACCTTTTTAAAAATGATATAGATGAACAGATTTCAATGATCCCTATTCTTTTTTATACCCTCAACTAACTACTTGACGTTTTGAGTTTTTTTTCTAGAAATGATGGATTTTATGTTAAGATGAAGGAGTTGAGATTTTGAAGGCCCCAAGGTAGACTTCCTGAAGCCAAGATTTTCTATCCTCCATAACCTTCCCCAAGGCCTATAGCCCCTTGTGAGATACCCTGTGACCTGTCCTAAGGTAGATGGCTCCTTCTTTAAAAGCACATGATATCCTTTAGTCAGTTGGATTTGAGGTAGCTTCTTTTCATCTGGGGCACAAGACTATCCTATTAAAAATTCCTTTCTTCCTTGGAAATCCTCACTGTCTCAACAGTTGGATTTTTGTGCAAAGAGGAATCAGACGTAAACTGAACGCCTTTCTGGATTTCAACAACAGAAGGACCTTGAAGATCTTTTTGTGCTTCAACTACATGTCTTTTTGTATCAATTATTATATTTTGGGTGCATGGAGATGCTACCTTTTAGAGAAAATTTGTGTTTGAAAGCATCTTTATAGTCTCCCAGAGTGTCAGGAGTTATTTTATTTATTTAATATCATATATATTTAAGATTTAAATGGGGAGTATTTTCTTAAAATCATTATAAAAAGTAATGAAAATGCCAGAATTTGAAAAAAAAAAAAAAAAAGAAAAGTACTTCAAATCTCCAAACAGTTCTCATAACAAAAACGAGCATACAGTATAAAAGAAATCCTGAAAAAGATCTAGGAGGATATGATTCATTTGCAAAATGCTATTAATAAGAAAGGACCAGCGGTTCCCCTTTTAGCTAGTGATGTCTACTTTACCATTTTTCCAAAATTCAGTAATTTGGAATTTACTTGTTTATATTGCCATAATTTAGGTAAAGCATTCTTTACTAATAAAATCAAAACTTTCAAAATAAACAAATAGCAAAAAAAAAAAAAAAAAAAAAAAAAAACTACCAAGGACCTGCCAGAATTCCCATGCAGCAGCCAGGGTTAAGCAACGTTGCTTTTATCACATACTTCCCGAATGCAGTTACAAAATTCATCTTTAGTGAATGGCAAAAACATTTTGGTTCTGCTTCTCCTCCAATGCTTCTGTGGTTAAGATGCAGTTAATTCCGTCAATTATCCACGACAGTCATTCTCTTCAGAAAGGAAGTCACTGATCTTAAGTTCCCCGAAAGCCCTTTCGGACATGCTCATTTGGCAGAAGCTGAGTGCAGAGAAAACGGAGATGTGTCAGCTGCCTGCGGTGGATGTATTTGTCAGCCTCTTCTTGAGAGAGAATGGAGCCTCAGGGCAGTGGCCCCACAGTGGTGAGGGTGAGGACAGGCGCAGAAAGGACACTTTGTCTGTGGCTATTCTAGGGGACCCCAGAGCCCAGCAAGCCTGAGCCCTGAAGGGGCTGGCTTTAATGGAGGACTGTCAACAAGGGGCTCCAGACCTTCGCATGGTTGAGATTAAAACCTACGTAATTAATTGTGTGGCTCAGACAGGCCTCTAAGAAGCTTAAAATTAGGTTCAGAAAAGGACAATCAGGGGACAAATGAAACAGAAGCACCAGCACAAGTCAGCACCGACTCCAGCCATGGGAAGGAGGTGCTGAGGCACCGCGAAGAGTTTAGCAGAGTCGGAATCCTCAGGGGAGTTTTAAAGGAGATGCACAGGGTCATACCTTTTAAGTACAATCAACGGTTTCCCCGTCTTACAGCACAAATTCAAACCTCCTTAGAGTAGATCCACCCAGCCCACAGCACGGCATAAGAGGCAGTTCATACCCTGGCCCCAGCCAGACCTTCACTAATTGCACCTTTAGGCATTTTCTCCTCTTTCCTCACCTGCCAACCTACCATCGCACTCTGTGGTTTAATTGGACTACTTTGTTTTAGACAAGTCAACACCTTCATTGTACCATCTCTCTGCTCTGTACCCCCTGCTTATAATGTAGGGCCTGGCCTGAATCCCTGATCCACTTCCTTTCATATTTTAAGGCCAAGTTCAACCATCAGCCCCTATGAGAAGTCTTCTTTGACCTCATCGGGGTGATGTTAATCATGTTCGCCTGTTTTGCTACAGCATTTTTGTAGCTGGGCGATAGCTTGATCAGCTGATGCTTCATTTACTGTGTAAGTTGGGGAGCTGTATGTGCAAAGGCATAGTCTTCTTCATGTTTTTACTCCTATTTCCTTTTGTAGGAGTAATTTAGGTAGAATATCTAGCAGACAGTAGGTATTTAAGGAACACAGTTGAATCAGAAACCTTCCCTATATATAATGGTGTTTGTAACATCTCTGGAAGGAAATAAAAATGTTTTAGAAATTTCTAAAATTCACCAGAAAGTTGTCTTTATAGGTTTTATCATTATAGCACCTAAAATTCTATGCAGCGAAACTAAGGGGTGAGGTGAAAAAAATCTCCTTGAACCTATGCAGAATGTGGCATGGATTCTGTGCAAAATTGCTAGCCTTTTTCATATATCCTCCTAACAAGAGTCCTTTAACTTTTTTACGATTATTATGAATTCTTTTGTTAAGAACAGCTTCTTATATTTTCCTTTAGGTATGCTATTATACTTAATGCATGTGTTTTGAACATAGCCAGCAATCTAGAATTTGGAAACAAATACATGCTTTTGTAAAGGGTCTGGCATCTTGGGGTTTATAAACCAAGCTGAGCGATTGCCAAGGAGAAGAACCAACCCCCCACCCCCCACAACAGTGTATACCATACATGCAGGTGGATATTTGTGAGTAAAGTGACGTTTGAAACCACATAATACAAAACAACCTTCCAAGCTGTTAAAGCACCTTCACTTCTTACAGTGGAGTTTGCCAGATAGGCTGTTTAATGTAAGGTGTGACTGTGGTGGATTTTAAGGGCAGATGATGGATAGGCTTAAAGAATCATGTTGTGCTAAGATTACGATGCATTTGAAAACTTGACACTTCAAGCTTATTAGCTCACCAGAAACATGGAGGTTTCAACAATCCTATTTATCAAGGGTAAGCAGCTTATTAAGACCTTCTAATTATTAAGGCAGAGCAATCAATCTAGCAATATTCCATTACAGAGCTCTAAGTCCTTGAGAAAACTTTGAGAAATTGGGGCTAAATCTAGAGGCTGTGTACCACCTGTTTGGGCTTGAACTTGAATGTGATTGAAGTAAACATTTTTTGTCCTCTGTCAATGAGGACACTGCTACTCATTTGCCTGAGGTGGGTATCTAGTGGGGACGTTAGCATTTCCCAGTTCACCTTGTGATCAGTAAGATGCAATTATGGCCTCACTAGTTAGATTATAAAGCATTTGTGGTGCTGGCTGCAAACTGACTCTTACAGGTTGGCATCAGAAGGCACCTCACTGGCATAGGGACCTGGGAACCAGGCTGAATGATAGTCATGTATTTATGTATTTATTTCACGTTAATATGAGGGTACATACTGTCAGGCTGCATTGCTTTCATTCACTAGGAAAAGTTCAAGTTACAGCTAAGCCTTTCACCCAGAAGGTGTGCTATATCCCTCTACATTGTACCCTCTTCTTGAATTTAAGTATGTTTTCCTCTTGTGTGGGCAGTTTTTCATTACTAGTATCATATTAATATTGAGCACATTAGATCCTTGCTTTTCCATTTTTGTGATAGATAGGGGGATGTTCTTCAGCTCCTTCCAGGTAATTATACAAGATGCGAAGTCTTCATCCTTTTTTGTCTGAATAGTACTCCATGGTATACAGACACCACAGTTTACTTATTTATTCTCAGAGTGAGGAAACACTTGGGTGGTATCCACATCTTTGAAATTGTGAATTCAGCTGCTATAAACATTCAAATGCAAATTTCCTTGTGATAAAATGATTTTTGTTTTCCTTCTGGGTAAACACCTAGTGAAGGGATTGTAGGCTCAAACGGAAGGTCTATTATTATAGTGTATTAAGAGCTACCAGGAAGCCCATTTTCTCCTCTCAGGAAGAGAATGAATAAGATTCCTTTGCTTCTCCTAGTCTGTCTCCCTCCAGGAGATAAGGAGACTGAAGAGCCACGCTGCTCTCTGAAGGTCATCCTAGGACACTGGCATTGGTGCCAGACCACCCCCAGTCTGGCGTTAGCAATGGTTACTGATGGTGTACATTGGATGTACAGCAGTCTCACTTTTGCTATTGACAATATCATGATGTGCTTGTGGTATATTCCAGAACAGCACACTATGCCAGTAGAACACTTAAAAACCTTTTAGAGTGTCAGTGAGATTGGAAAATTGTAATGACACTGAATGATGTACTAATATGATGATGATGATAGTTCTGCTACTATCAATAATATCATGAGAAGCAGTACCAGAGTCTGATTTGTGAGGTAGCCAGGGGAAGTGGTATTAAACCCATGATACGTAGAAGAAAGCAGAAGCTGACGGCTCCCTGTCATTCTTTAATGTATTCAACAAATGTTTATTCAGTATCTACTATGCACCAGGAATTGTTGCTGAGAATAGGGAAAAACAAAACAGGCCAAATGCACCAGTTGGTGAGATGGAAGTGAAGTGCACTGTGATAGGAGAGGAACAGAATGTGAAGGGTAGGGGCAGATGCTTCACATTTTCAATCACGTGACAAGAAAAACCCTCTTGAAGGAGGTCTATGTTGAGTGAAAACCTCAGCTGAGCCAGGGAAGCTACTGTGTGGATACCTGTGGGAAGAGCAGGGTGGGGCCGGGGAACACAGGTGCGAGGGCCCTGAGGTGGGATGATGCCTGGAGGGTTTGAAAAATGGTGAGGAGGCCTGGGGACTGAGAGAGGGCTGGACGTAGTTCTCACATCTTTTGTTTTTACAGCTTTGTCTGCTTGACCAGATCCCAGTGTCTTAGGCAAATTGTGTTATTGAGCGCAGGGTATCAAAAATGTTCTCTCTCCATAGAAGCTACTCTGCAATCAGTCAATTATTGCTCATAATTATGAATCAATCACTCCACAATGTGGTGAGCATCCCTCTAGGGTTGGGGGGTTCGGATCAGAATAGTGACCCCAGTGACGATGCCTTCTTTTAGACATATTGGCTAGAGGGGAACAGGAAACCTGAAGAAACAGGAGGAAATGGCACCCAAATGTATGTTTAGATAAACACAGAAGGAGAAGCAGTCCCATTCCAGGGTGACGGGGCCCAGGGCTGGAAGGGGACAGAAGGAAAGCAGTGAGGCCCAGGTCAGAAGTCAAGTCTCCTGACCGTCATCTGCTCACCCCACCACTGGCTGAAGACTTACCCTTCCCTCCCGCGTCTTGACCCCCACAGGTAAACAGGGACCCCCTGTTTACACAGTCCCCTACTGAGCCATGAGGTCCCTGACCTTAGGATTTCTGTCTCTTCATGTTTTTTCGTAATCCCACAGCCTCTAGCCCAGTGCTGGGCATGGAGCAAATGGCTAATGAAGCTTTAATAAATTAGTCCATTAGTTTTGAAGGTGATGGGTACATATTCCATAGGAAAGAAGCTAATAGGACTCACTGGTCATCCTAAACTATTTCCTTTTTTTTTTTTTTTAACCTTACTTGCAAGTCAGGTTTTTCCTATGTCATCCTACACTAAGTTCATTTATCCTGGTCTCTAATTTTGTGCCTCTGCAACAATGAAAAAATCATTGCTATTTTTTTAATCAGCTGCTGGTATTTTTGACATCACCATTTCATCCTAACTGTTCTTCCCAAGACTGTAAAAATATGTATTTACAATCCTCCATTCTTCCACTCTGCCCTGTTTTTCTTGGCAGGGGTCCTTCAGGTATTCTTATGCCTGAAAGTACAAAAAGAGACTTTGTTTTCCCCCCAGCTCAAGTATCTTCCTTCTCTTTCTACAGATAACTAATCAAACAAATTTTGCCATTTCTCCCAATGAATATTTTTTACCATGAGTAAAATTTTATTTTATTTTTTGCAATTGCCAACTTTTTTCTAGAGAAAAATTTACAATACGTCCCCAAAGTGTTATTACCCTTTTGCATTTGAAATAAATCTGAAATAATGTCTAGTTACAAAAAAAAATGCTTTAACGAAATTTGAGGATTATCTATCAACTGTGAATTTGGGGTCAGATGCTGTGCGATTTGGGCAAACACTTACATTCAGAGGCTCAGTTAGTTTCTAGAGTTGCTGGAAATTCAAGGAAGAAATGTCAGTACACATAATGTTACATAAACGTGCAGGGGGGATATTTTACTGACATCCGGTATGCTAATTTAAAGAGCTTTTCAAGTAAGACTGATTAAATCTGTTTGTCAAAGACCATTTATACCGTGAAAAAGTGTTTTTCTTTATTAAAATGAGTATTTATAGTTACTACATTGGCATGTACCCAGGAACAATTGCGAATTTAAGTGGAAATATCTCAACTCGCACTCTTCTTAAAACCATTGGATATTATTTCCTTTGGCTGGATCATTAAGTTGCTTGACGTTTTTAAACATAATTGTTTTGTTTCCATATTTCTTAGCTTTTTGTGGGTGAAAGAAGATAAGGGAATATAGCCTTAAGTGATTTCTTGTCTTTTCCTGGGAACTAAAAAAGAAGGGTACTGAAAGAAGGAAAAAAGAGCATCACTGATGATTTTGAGATCAAGAACTTGTTCTCATAGTAGGGCTGAGTACATTGGATACTTTTTCTTCCATTCCTGGGATACTTTGCTAAGAAGAATATGTTCTAGCTCCATCCATGTAAACACGAAAGAGGTAAAGTCTCCATCTTTCTTTAAGGCTGCATAGTATTCCTTTCACATGAAGGCTAAAACCCAACTAAACCACAAGACTATGGGGAAAGGGCCAAGGAAGGGGAAGGGAGGGGGGAGGTTTGGGTGGAGGGAGGGTAATGGGTGGGGCCACATCTATGGTGCATCTTAGAA
>CAUYPK010097911.1:0-33256 GCA_963574355.1 Loris lydekkerianus | reverse complement strand
GAAACAGCCTAAATGCCCACCAACCCAGGAATGGATTAACAAGCTGTGGTATATGTATACCATGGAATACTATTCAGTCATTAAAAAAATGGAGACTTTACATCCTTTGTATTAACCTGGATGGAAGTGGAAGACATTATTTTTAGTAAAGCATGAATCCTATGTACTCTATTTTGATATGAGGACAATTAATGACAATTAAAGTCATGGTGGAGGTGGGACAAGGGGAGAGCAGAGAGAGAAAGAAGGGAGGAGGGGTGGGGAAAGGAAGAGCAGAGAGAGGGAAGGAGGGAGGGGGCTGGGGCCTTGGTGTGTGCCACATTTTTGGGGGGCAAGATACTATTGCAAGAGGGACTTTACCTAATAAATGCAATCAGTGTAACCTGGCTTATTGTACCCTCAATGAATCCCCAATAATAATTTAAAAACCCCTAAAGTTCCAGGCATTTCCACACTAATATTAATTGTAAATATCTAGTTCATACAAATGACTGCATAGTCACCCTCGCCCCCTTTAATGTAACATCTCTGTGCACCCATGAAGGCACATACACACATCTATAATCCCAGAGCCTATTGTTTCACTATCACAAAGGCCTCTGTTTAATATCATCTCTGTCCTTTAGACAATCTTTGGTTTTCAAAGTAGGCAAAGATAAAAAAAAAAAAAAATAGTATGAACGATCTGCTTTGAAAATAATTATTTTTAACACTGGGAGCCAGGCTTTTAAGTGTGGGATAGTGAGGAAAGTGAATCCCAAACCCCTGTAGTTTACTTTAACTCTATTGATGATTTTGATGCCAACCTTATTCCTGTCCCTAAATCAAAACAACAGCATTCAGAGAAATGATCCTATAAAGAAATTGTTGTGCAAGGTAAGTCATGTTTATGGTTAAATTGATACCAAAACATCCTCTCTAGCTTTGTGTATCACTTTTTAAAATCAACAAGAGATTTCTCCAAGTATGTATATGTACTGTCTTCAAAATATTACTTTTTGTGGCAGGAGTTGGCTGTTGAAGATAGATTAGGCATTAAAACGTGTTTTGAGTTCTCTTTCAATTTCTTTGTAATAGCTATTAGTGTCATAGCAAAGATACATAATGGCAAAGATATAATGGTTTACACAAGAAAGTAAAGTTGATTTGGATTATGAAAAGCATTTGAAAGAGACAAATATGGGGGTGAAGGATGAAGAAATGGCAGGATGACCAAAGTGAAGGGATGTGGTGTTTAGTATTTCAGAAGGGAAGTGAAAAGATGATGAGGGGAGTTTGAGGAGGAGGTCACCAGGGAAAGGTTACTCACAGGAAGGTCTGAAAGGAAATTTGGCCTATTCCAAAGGCTTGCCAGTGTTCACATGTGTCTCTACTGGACTGACAGTTTTTTCTCTGACATCTGGATGACCCCTTACAAACACTACCCTAAGGTATGCTGGCCTTTTTATTTGTCTTGTATTCAGAAATGAGAGAAACAGTCTAATCTGAGATCATCCTAATACTATGCGAGTATCTTGAGGCTTTCATTACTTCTCCAAAGTCTTGTCAGTTTGAAAAAGTTTTTATAATACAAAGCAGCTAGTCAAGGGAAAACTAAGTTCCAGCTTAACAGTTATAACATATGACATTTCCTTGATCAAGTAATTTTTATATAATTTCTTTCCTCTAAATATTTTTAAAATGAGCCATAGATTCCTCTCATTCATGTAAGTTATAGGTGAGCAATGGGGCATAGCCTTCATGATCATCTTACTGTACGGGGAATATGGACTGATTCATCATGCACTATTAAATCATGCAAAGGAGCTGACTAAATGTAACTGATCACTATATAATGACAATAATTTTTTTTAAATTTCAATATATATCTACTTGGCTATAATCTAAATGTCATAATAGTTAGCTACATTTACCTGTCTCAGATATACTTTATACAGTTATGTCCACTCCAATCTTCACATTTTATTATAGATAAACTGACTCTGTGTCAACTTTGTAAATGGAAATAAGCACTAGATTATGAATCAAGAAAATCAAGAAGCAGCATTCTTAACTTCAACCTACCACAGATCATAAAGACGTCATTGAATATGTATTTCTAAACTGAATTTTTTATACACATAAATTATACCTCTAAGTTTTCTTCCTATTCAGAAATGTATTATTCTATTTATACTTCTTCTAAATGTCTTCTACCGTACCTTACGAATTCACCATTTTCTTCTATTTATTTGTTGATTTTTTCTCCTTCCTAACTTCTCAGCACTGATTAAACATCTATTACTTGCTTCAGAGTTTCTAATAAATTCTGTCCTTTATACAAATAGCTACTGTATTCTCCCCAAACCCTAATTCAGTACAAATTACTCTTTTCAGGAAATTTTCTCTGTTGACCAAAATCCACTGTGTAACTTGCAATTATGTATTCATTCATTTAAGGAATGTAGAATCAGTCCTACTATGTATCAAGCTCTGTACTATGTATCATAGTGCCACCATGAACAGCACTATGAATATTCACTATGTGTACAGACACCTTTAACAAAGAGTTCCAAAACTAGTGCAGAAGTCAAACACATGATAAATACTCACTTTAATGAAATAACAGTAAATGTTTGAAAGAGATTAAAAAAGAGTATCTAATTTCATTTTGAAATAGTTAAAAAAGATAGGCCTGATTATAAGAAGTGCTGTGTGGCCAAAAGCAAGGGCTCACACCTGTAATTCTAGCACTCTGGGAGGCCAAGGTGGATGGATCACATAAGCTCAGGAGTTCAAGAGAAGACTGACTGAGCAAGAGCAAGGCCCCCTCTCTACTAAAAATAGAAAAAAAACTAGCTGGGCATTTTGGTGGGCACCTGTAGTCCCAGCTAGTCAGGAGGCTGAGGCAAGAGTATTTCCTGAGCCCAAGAGTTTCAGGTTGCTGAAGGCACTCTACCCAGGGAAGCAGAGTGAGACTGTCTCAAAGAAAAAAAGCAAGGAAGGATGGGAGGGAGGGAAGAAAGGAGGGAGGAAGGGAGGGAGGAAGGGAGGGAGGGAGAAAAAAATAAAGATGTGCTGTGGAGAAACTCAGACTTAACAGATATTAGCCAGGAGAAAAATGAAGACCTATATGAGGCAGTAAATGGGATACATATGAGAGTAAGAAGAAAAGCGTCACAGATGGAGGGTTGAAGTTTCAGTCAAAATAAATAAATAAATAGTCCTAGAGACATGAGATGTGTGCTGGCAAGAGATATTTGAGGAACTTGAAGTATTTCTTGCTACACAGAAAAGAGTTTGGAAGAAAGTAGAGATGATGACTGGAGAAGTAAGCAAGAAGATCACGAATAATCTAATAATTCTGCACTTCAGAAAAATTAGTTTGGCTGCTGTGTGAAACATTGATTTGAATTAGAAAAATTGTTTTAGAGATGAGTTAGGAAACCTTTAATCCATTTTTGTATTAATTAGTTTTCTTTTTCAGTTTGTAATACGTGTTTACTAGAAAATTCAGAAAATGTCTGCATATATTTTTAACTACTGATATACTGAGGTGTTCTATGGATCATCAATAAATATTTAGGAATAGAAAAGTGTTACATATGGCTTGGCACCCTTAGCTCAGTGGTTAGGATGCCGGCCACATACACTGGGGCTGGCAGGTTTGAACCCAGCTGGGCCTGCTAAAAAACAAAAAACAATAACAGGAAAATAGCCAGGTGTTGTGGTGGGCACCTGTAGTCCCAACTACTTGGGAGGCTGAGGCAAGAGAATTGCTTAAGACCAAGAGTTTGGGGTTGCTGTGAGCTGTGATGCCACAGGACTCTACTGAGGGTGACATAGTAAGACTCTGTCTCAAAAAAATTGCATTATAAAATTCACTTAAAATCATGGTGTTATATTATAAGCACCAATTTTTCTTTAAATATTGTTTTATTTTTAAATGGTTTTAGATTTACTGGAAAGTTGCAGTGATAGCATAGAGAGTTTCCATATACCCCGTATTTAGTTTTTCCTAATGGTAACATCTTTTATAACCATAGCTTAAGCATCATTTAGATTCTCAGGAAAGATGTCATTCTATGCAAATGATGACTTTATTTCCTTATCTTAAATTGAAACATGTCTTTGGTGAATTTATTCAAAACTAATAAAATGCTTAAATAGATGCTTATAAAATTGTGATACAAATGTACTCATATATTACTGGTATGGAGTCAGAAGATAATATCCTATGGAACAATAGTTGTTATATTTTACACTAGGACAATATCAATAAATATTAATTAAAATATAATTATTTTAAAATAGAAATATTACCATCTTGTTTGTAGATATGAAACACTATTTTTTTGTAAATCATGTTGTATAATTTTCATTAGAAAATTCTGTTTCACAATAACTAATATCTAATGCAAAGACCTATTGGTAGTAACAAAGAAGAGAAACAAATTTCATTCAATTTAAAAATTAAAGAGAACAATTTATGATATTATATTCAATTTGAATAAAATTATATGATGCTTTCCGTAGTTTTAGTTACCTCCAAATATCCGAGTTAGTATAATGTTTCTAGATCAACCTATATTCTATTTACTATATATGACTGGTTATAGATAACAGAGATTACTGATTTTTTAATCCATCTGTTAGCCATCTGTGGTAGAAAACATACTTTTTCTTGGACACACAGAATGATACTGTTTCTCAACATTCCTTGTAATCCCTGTAGGGTTGCCTGACTGGGTTCTAGCCAATAAGATCTTAACAGGAGTGAAACATACTACTTCCAGCTGTGGTTGTTAACTTCACTGAATGATTTATCTTAATCTCTGTCATTTTTCCCTGACTCAAAAATACAAGTATTTATGGCAATATGTTCCTAAATTATCTCTAAGAAATATTTGGAGGGAAGACACCAGCCATCTAGCCTACACAGGACTATGAAAGGAAAGAGTTAAATTAAAACTATTCTGTGAAACTCTGAAATTCTAGGAGTACTATCTGATACATTTTCATATTCCCAAACTCCATACTTCAGTAAGAGAAAGATCTTATTTTCTAGATGTCTTATATTAAAGAAAAAAAAAAATTAACATTAGCTCAGATTCTCAATCTATTTGGCAAACATTTTCTGCTGACCTATTATTCTAAGTGTTGAGAACTATGAAATGAATAAAATATGCTCATAGGCAAATTTACAGACCAGAAGTTTTTGCTTAAGTTACAGTAAAATGGCATAGAAGAACAAGCCCCTAGAAGAGAAGTGTTCAGCTTAATTCTCAGAAATATCATTAATAACTTGAAAATATCATGTATCTTTCTTGTACTTTGTATAAGTGCTTAATACATGTTCTTTTCTACTTTTTTCTTTGTATTATCTTTTCTTGTCTTCATTCATTGATCCACTATCATAAATATTGAAAATTCTAAATCTAAATATTAAGAAAAATCTCATAGAGTATAAATTTCTTACCACAACAAAGAAGCAAGTGAGGTGATAGTTATGTTAATCAGTTCAATGTAAGCATTCTACACTGTTTATCAATCAGCACATTTTACCCCATAAGTGCATTAATGTACACAGTTATGATTTAATAAAGAAAAAAAAGAAGAAGAAAATTCTCAGTATGGATACTATCAAATCCTTTACTCTCAACAGAGGTTGTTTTTATATAATATCAGATTGCCTTCTGAAGAAATGCTAACTAAAAAGGAAAAAATACCATTAATTAAAAAATAGCATTTTCTTCTCTTTTCTAATCAGGTAACATAATAATATTAATAGTTTTTGGAGAGTGAATTTAGGAGACCTTCAGAGATGGCATTAAACCAGAATAAAGATGTAGTTACCTAGGAAAATTTAATCCGAACCCATCACTCTGGAGGTCATTGAGATAATACATAAGTATAATGTCTAGATCTATACCTATAAAATTCTTACTAAATATTTACACTAAAAACATTACTTATGCAAAACTTGAACAACATAAAAATCTTTTTTTGGGGAAAAAATACTTATTTTCTTTGCTTATTTTTGTTTTTTAATGTGATTCTTAAAACTAAAGTCACCATCTTGTAAGTGCAAGTCAACCTAAAAAACAAGCCAATTAATACATCAAAGAAGTTAAGAGCTGAGTCACTGAATAATCCCTGAAAACACCCAGAATTCAGACTTAAGATAATGAAAAATAATAAATACTCTTACAGTTTAAAAGAGTTTTAATTAGGTTTCCTGTAACTTGCCACTAAAAATAGTGTTAAATGGTACCCCACAGACAATGAGTAAATTCACTAAGTAATAGAGGTTAAATAATACAATTGAGGATTCATAGAATATTTGTCATTGAAATGTAATTGGCACAGGGATAGCCTATAAACATGAAATTTTATTTTTTAGTTCATGAATGAAATCAATGGATAGAAAATATTCTCTCAACTGAGTAAGAAAATTAGCAACTTTCTCTAATACTAAACATTTACAATTCTGGGCCCATATGTAAAATTCAAAGGAAGTTTTATGTTATTCTTCGCTAATTACAAAATGTATGCCTGTTCTGTTGAGGAAAAACAATCCTCTTCTAGGCACTTTCTTCAAAGCCACAATTATGTAGAGAATACTTCAGTGATTTGTCCTACTCAGAATGTATATTTTTATTTATACTTTGGAATAGGGTATAAACTCATTTTTAGAAAACAAATTTATGTAACTTAAACTGAAGTTAGAAAAATTGGCAATGAATTTACCTCCTACTCCCTCCCAAATACTCAGAATTAGAATCATAAGCATTTATTTGATACAAAGAATTAATTTCAAAGATGTTAGACAAGCTGAAGCCACAATCAGGAAAGGCAAAGCCACCTCAGTATTTATAACTGGAGGGCGGCACTGGCAAGGCAGAGGAATAGAGGAATAATAATGAAAGCAGTTTCAGTGAAACCAGCAAGCTCAGGCTGTCTGGCAAAAGCTTGAACCTTGATGGCCTTCATGGTAAGGTGGGAGGGGCAATCTATAAAAGAAAGGCGAAATACACTAACTTCTTCATTCCTCTTGCCCTTCAATCTTCTTTCTTTGCTCTACTCTGACTTATTATTGATGCAATTAACCACCAGCTGCCAAAATAATTTGTCAATTTCTCTACTAGGTAGTTAGCTCTATGTAAGTAGTTTCCCTCACTACATTAACTTTTAGATTAGAACTTTGACAGGGACCGAAAAGTAGCACTCTAGAAGTATATCTTGAAAGAGCAAATAGAAACACAATTTTCTGTAGAATTTCATAGTCTCTACCATTTTTTAATATAGAATATAGACCAAAATAATAAGGTATGATCAGAAGTATATAAACAGGTATATATATATATATATATATATATATATGGTATATATTAATAAATAGGTATCAAAAACTGAATTCTACAAATATATACTATGTTTTCAAGTATCTATATAACACATTAAGACTAATCAAAAATTATTTACAAAGGAAACATTTCTTCCAAAATATAGAATTGTATATGATTTAATTTCTGATTTATTAATTGTATTAATAATTATTTTTCAAAAGCTCAATTTTAAGTTTTAAAAATATGTCACTATGGAAAACAAGATTATGATTTTAAAGACAATAATAAGAATAGTTAAAACAGGAATAATAATTAATGGCATGTTATTAAAATCATATTCTGAGGAAAATATACAACCTAAAGTAATTTCATGACAAAAAAAAGTTAAAAAATTTCAACTATTCAAAAAAAAAAAAAGAAAAAAAGAAAGAAATCGAACAACAAACCCCCAAAAATGAGAATGAATGAACTAATAAACACAAACACAAAACAATGAGAAAAAAACAACAACATAGAATTTCTAGGTAAATACAAACACTAGTAAGGACACAAGCACAGAAATTTTATTTCAAAGAAAAATAACACAAATATTTGAATGAGAATGACATATCCCTAAATATAGAAGAAGAGAGGAAAATATCTTATAAATGCTATTCAAAAAATAAATGATTTATAAGAAAATATCTCAAATTGTGTTTAATTACAAATCTATAATTTAATTATATCCTTGTCTAGAAGAAAAGTGTAAAAAATTAAATAATTTCCCACTAATTGGCCATAGGCTTTAAACAATGGATACCAGTAGCCAAATATTAAGGAGAAGTAACTCAATATTAAGACTATAGGGTTTAGAAATATAGAAAGACACAAATAAACAAAATTGTAGAAATGTGGAAAGTTTAGAAATATATGACGATTCAGATGCACAAAACCAATCAGTAATAAGTATGTAGAAAATGATTTGGCTTTAGGTAATTCTCTAAAACACAGATGATCTAATTCAGGATAAATGTGTGTGTGTGTGTGTGTGTGTGTGTGTGTCTGCATCATACACCTCAAACTTAAACTGTGACAATTTTTATTATCTCAAACTATTGCTTACACAGGTTTTCAGAAGACATTTTATATGTAATGATTTAGTTTTATTTGGAAAAAATATCGAGATTACTTGGTCTCCTGTTTGATATTGCCTTTACTAAACACAGATCACAGCATAGTATGGCAGCAAAAATAAAGCTTGGCATATTCAATATGCTTTTTATTTCAGCAACATAAATACATCAATTTGTCTTTTAAAGCATGATTAAAAACCATAATTTGGTGATATTTTGCTTATTTCACTTAGTTTTTGAATGAATATAGATATTACTTAGCATTTTAAGATTAATGGATATATTAGAATTTCCAGAATTATTTACACAATCACAAAGAAGATTTCTATTGGAAAATAAGGGAGAAAGAGAAAATTGAGACATTTTTGATTTCTTGAATACTAATTTATGTATTTTTCATTCATTTGAATTCATTTGTACTCCATTTGGTTAAAAGATACATAAGGCTGCAACTGTTATGAGTGTTAATGTTTAAGTTTCTTTAAATCAAATGCTTTTTGCAGAGTATAAAAAAAGTATGCAAAGGAAAAATACTTAGGTGTATGGATGTGCTTGGTCCTTAGAAATGTGCTTGGTTTTCTCCACTAGTATGTATCTGCTTATCTTTCTCTTTAGCTGTATAAATAGTTAAATATATTTAAGGCAATTTGAAGTAGCTGAATTGCTCTAGAAAAAGTACAGAATATAAGCAGAAATGATTGATGTTTCTGGTCATTCAAATTGGTTCAGGTCAAAAAATGATGTATTAATGAATAACTCTAGGAAAAAAAAAGTCTCATTTCTTATTTTCTAGGAAATGAAGCTTTTCATTACACCTACATGTAATAATGAGATGGCAATGAGGCATAATGAGAAGTAATAGTACATTTATTCACCAGGACATGATGGAAGTAGAAACAGAGAAGGGAGGAACTTGGAGAGGAATGCAAAGCAAGAAAAGTAGTGGGAATAATGAGGAGAATATATCTAAATGCAACTTCATTTGATGCCAAATTGACAGTTAGCAAACTCTGAAACGTAACTCCCTTCAAAGTTAAAGGTTCTGCAAGAGTCTCATACTCCTGTAGCTAGAGATACAGCAATGCACAATGACTAGAACTGTTCTGAGGATCCACTGACAGCAAGCCGTTCCACTTTAGCTTTCTGCATCTTTCTTTCTTTCTTTTTTTCTTTCCTTCCTTCCTTCCTTCCTTCCTTCCTTCCTTCCTTCCTTCCTTCCTTTTTTTTTTGTCAATGTTCAGTTTTCTTTAATGACCTAGATCTCCCTGAAGGACAGATGCAGGCAGGAAGGTGATGGCAAGAGATGTTCCCTTGAAGATCTGGTTCTGACTGAAGACTTTGCCCACAAACTGGAAGAACAGCATCTGAGCCTCCTCACAGCTAGGATCCAGTTTCCACCATATATATGACTCATAGTCCACCTGCCAATCTGGACTCAGAGAAAAAGCAAGCTCCTGGCTCCAGAAAACCAGGACTCCAGAAATGAAGCTGCTATTTATGTTAGCAAAGAATGACATTCACAAAGAAAATCATTCCATTTTTTCCCAATGTCTCAAAAAAAAAAAAAAAACCCAATATTTATAAATAAAAATAGAAGATAATAGAAAGATAAAAATAGAAGATAAAAAAAGGAAGTTAACTGATGACTCCATACTGAAACTCAGAGTCTGATCATTCTATGATAGACATACTTTTATCTGACAATGTGAATGTTATTTTTTTGCATTATTATTATTGCTCAATATTTTGTTGCAACAATCATCTGATTTCTTTCTGAATGTATTTATCTTCATTCGTTCTTTGTGAGGTTTTTGCTTCTAGTTCGTATCTCAAACATTGTTATTGTTGTTAAATTTTAAGCCTCTTTAATTTTATAAAGGCATGTACATGTATGGAGAAAATAAAAAAAAAAAAAAAGGAAAGAAAAGAAAATCATTCCGGTGTTGAGGCTGCAACTCATAAAGGGCTGGGTAAGCTCCTCAGGAAAGTGGTACTCAGAGTGCTCTAAGGACCACCCAACCTTATCAAAGGGCTCCCCCAAATACAGTGATGCCAAAAATAACTTACCATAATTTTTAATTTTTTGTCTGATTTCTTTTCAAATTAAGCAATATTACACTATATGAAGCCTCAGATATTGATTCTTTGTCAAAGAATATTAATATTCTAAATTGAATATATAATATATACTTTTCACTATGATACTGAGTTCTAGCTGCATATACTTGAAGGTTCATTTAAGAAGGAAAGAATCTTAAGTAAGATTGACGTGACAAGAGTTTCTGCCATTTATTTCTATCTCTAACTCCTTATGAGGTATAATTATTGACCATATATACATGGGACACTGTCCCTCATTCAGATTTAATACAGTGATATAGCAATTTAGAGCTTTTTATCATCTCATGCCTTAGCTCAGCATCCCAGGTCATGATTTAATCTAGAGGGCTAATAACACACAAACTCAATTGTGACGTACCAAAGGGGAACATACCAGTGATGAGATATCACGATCACATAATACTCTGTATGTTAACTTTTGAAATTTTTGAAGTGTAAATCAAAATGTGTTCTATTTATTTTTCACTAAGTGTATATGACTATAAATCATAACTATTCTATCTATTTCTTTAGGAAAATATAGATAAGAAGTTTAGAAATATGACAAATTTAAAATTAGGAAATAATAAATCAGGTTGATTATTTTGACTTTATTATATGAAAAAAATAACCATTCTTTGTTTGAGTCTCTAAATATATTTTAGAATGTCATTTTAATGGGGTTTTCGTGTTCTTTTTCTAACATTTACTTATTACATTTCAGTCACGCATCCCAAATCCCCAAATAAATACTACTCTACCCACTTAATACAAGCATAGAGACAGGAATTAATAATTTGGACAAGATTTTTCATAGGAAAATACTTTATGTAATATCAGGGTGCGACCTTATTCTTTTTGTTAATTAATTAAGAGATATATTGGGCCAGGCATAGTGGCTCATGCCTATAATCCCAGCACCATGGGAGGCCAAGCTGGGTGGATTGCCTAAGCTCACAGGTTTGAGAGCAGCTTGAGCCAAAGCGAGACCTCGCCTCTAAAAATAGCCGGGCATTGCGGTGGGTGCCTGTAATCATACCTTACTTGGGAGGCAGAGGCAAGAGAATCACTTGAGACCAAGAACTTGAGATTTCTGTGAGCTATGACGCCATAGCACTTTACTGAAGGCAACAAAGAAAGACTCTGTCTGTCTCAGAAAAAAAAAAAAAAAAAAAAGATATGTTTTTCCATTATCTTATTACCAGCTTTAGACATAATCAATGTTCATGCAGCACACATTAGTGACAGGTAAAAGCAGAATCCCACACTACCTAAAAATTCATAAGTTTTATAATTTTTGGTTTATCTACTTACAATGAAGTTAATATAAGCTCATTATAGCATTAGCTAATATTAAATACCTACTAAGTGATAAATATTTCTCAGTGATTTGTCTAATTTAACTCACTGAAAAGAATAAAAAATATTACCATCTGTTCCAAATATAGATGGAACATATGATTTTGAATTTTTTTATCACATGTAGTAATGATTGATAGTTAATTTCAGGAAAGCATTTATAAACCCCACACCAGTTGTAAACTGTCAGAACTACCAAACTGATAGTTTTTTGGTTTTTTTTAAGGCTGAATCTAGGAAAGTCTTTAAAAGTGGAATACAGAAAACAGAGTCTTATGGTAGTATTTAGCCTAACAGATAATTTCATGCAAAATCCAGAGTAGTTCATAAAAACACTTTCCACAATAATCACCAAAGGCTTTTGTAAATATCGGAGAAGGTATTTTATTAAAGGAAACTTTATGATACAGAAATTTTACAGAAAATATAAGCAAAACACATTTGCATCAGAGTAGAGACAAACTTAGAACTTTTTCTGCTTGGGTAGAATGTGTACACATAGAAAACAGGAACAGAAAAATATCTACCAATAGAAATGAACACATTTTTCAAAGTTTGTATGGTTAATGTTCAAAGTGAAATTCAAATTGAATTTTGAGCAACTCTAATATCAAGACTTTAGTTATTATTGGCATTTTGGCTCTGATGTGAAAAAGAAACTCTTTTAATCTAGAATGAGGTAGATTAATAATGTATATGGTTCACAGAAGAACAGCTTAGACAATAAGAGTATGAAAGAAGTTAACTTTCTGAAGCAGAACCACAAGTAAAATACTTTATCTCCAAGCTGAGACCTTCGTTTTACTCAGTACTAAAAGTAATTAGCAGAATTATCGTTAAGCAATACTTGCGTATTGTGTGTGAATTGATACTTATGTATGTATTTATATGTATGATTACATACAGAATAGATATAAATGTAACTATTACCAAATTAATATGTAATTTTCTTCAATGTTCTTTTTTTTTTTTTTTTTCATTTTTTCTTTCTTTCTTTTTAAAGAAGTCCCAGGTCAAAAAGAAAAATAAATACTCCAAGTAATATAAAGATGATGTAACTGATCCAGTATAACAACCTCAGTGTTAAAGTGTATGTTTTCTCAGTATGTCAAAGTTCAGGCTGGAATGGAAAGGGAAGCATCAGAATGGCACTCCACTGAGGAAGATTTACTCAAAGGAGGACATGCAACTATCGGTAATGACGACACATACTGCAGTGAGCAAATTTAAATATGCCTTTCATCTGATGTACAGGGAAAAAAGGCTAAGGTGATTAATAAAAGATGATAAAATATCAGGTAGACTCAAAGAGGCATATAAATACATAGAATGATCTTTAAATTTCTTTCCTTAGCAAATGAAGTGGTATAAAAACATTTAACTGAAATATCTAGGTTTTTTTTTTTTTTTTTATCCTTCATTTTTAGAAGTCATTTTAAAAGTCTTCCAAAATGCACAGTTTTAATGACTAAAACATGCAATTCAATTGATATTAACAAAATTATTTGGAAACTCCTTCCATTACACAGTGGATGCTAAAAAGAAGACCACATAAAACTTAATTTCACTTCTACTTTAAATTATAAAAAAGATAGCAAAATATATGAAAGATTCATTACTAGCATCTATTAGAAATATGGTAACAAAATAAATGACAACTTCAGTTACAATAGAGGTATTCCAGATATTTTATCTGTATAAGGAATCATATACACAAAACTTTAATTTTAATTTTTTAAATTAAATTTTAGTTTTTAATTTTAGGGTTTTTTTGTTTTGTTTTGTTTTTGAGACAAAGTCTTGCTCTGTTACCCTGAGCTTGAGTGTCGTGGCATCATCATAGCTCACAGCAACCTCAAATTCCTGGGTTCAAGTGATACTCCTGCCTCAGTCTCCCAAGTAGCTGGGACTACAAGCACCTACCACAATGCCCAGGTAGTTTTTCTATTTTTTTAGTAGAGACATGGTTTCCATTTTGTGCAGGCTTATCTTGAACTGGAGCTTAAGCAATCCACCAGCTGCAGTGTTTTAAAAACTTTGTTCTTTAGCCATTTAAAAAGTATTTATTTCTATCCTTTCAGCCAGAAGGAGTTCTTTATTAATTCTTGCTTATATAAAATTTTAAAATAATATTAACACATTTAATAGAGATAGGCAACACATACATAAGTTCTGTTCATATAAATAGTCATTTCTCAGGACTAATTTCTTTAGGAAAAAAATGTGTGAAATAAATAACTTGAAAAGGTCAAAAGTAAAACATACCCAATATGGCTTCATATTGGACATTATATCTTTTTATTTAGCATTATTTGTCATTTCTTTTAACTGATTAGTTCAGGGCTTGAGGCATTTGTTAGTGGTAGGTAGGGAGCTTTTCGTCTTTCAAGCCTCCAAGATATCTTTTAATACCTTGCAATGTAAATAATTTAAAGTTATCTGAAGAAGAATGCATATGTTTTTCAGAAAAAAATCTATTTGAGCATAATCTTTATAGAATAGTTACTTTTCTAAAAAAGTTATATAATTCAATTCCACTGCATTGTTCATCTGCCACTTTTTGGTCAGTAAGAGCAAATCTAAAACATTATTTTCTCACTCATCCTCCTGTATCCACACCCCAACACAAGCACTCAACCTGGGGAGGGGTAGTTTTCTGATGCATCTAACCATCCTGCAATATATTATTAATAAGAGGTGAACATTTAATCATTTCAAGAAGTCAAGTAAATTCCCTATAAAGAGTGTTTAGAGTGCTAGTCAGTCTGTAAGATCAAAGATGTCCTTTTTAGCCTAATATGTACCTTCTCTGCCTTTCCTTCAGTTCTTTCTTGAACATTTTAGAGTCACACTTTGATCAACCCCTTCTTTAATAGAAGTGTTTATTTCAACTTGATCAATATTTAAACTTATTGTGGTCTTACTGATAGGAAAACTCTTATCATTTCCCAAATAAATGACTATATACATTTAATTTATAATTTGGTTTGTAATGAGAAGATGCATTGCATTTTGGGAAGACAAGTCTAAACAGGTGCATGGGGCAATAGGAGGGCATCTGCAAGTAGCTAGCAGATGGACATGGCAGTGGGGGAGGACCACCAGATAGCCAGCAGATGGACAGCGCAGAAGAAAGGAAATTCCATGTGAGCAGTGAGCAGCTAGACAAGCAGGAAAACTTTGCCACTTGGCATATGGCAGGACACTCATTGAATCAGCTGGAATTTATACTACCACCCCTTGGCCAAGTCAGGAAGAGATATTCCTATAATTTGTATGTGTGACATTTGTATCAAGATTCAGCAACATTTTCACAGACGATACTGAAAAGTATGCTTTAACAAGTTGCGTTACTGTTCTTTTTGGTTCCCCAAAATTTTGATATTGCATTCTTACAAAGTAATTTTGAAGCTGGCTCCAAGACCTCCAAATCATCAAAAGAAAGAAAGCCAAAGTTAATTTTTTAAAGCATCCACTGACATTAATTAAAAAAGAAATCTTAATGATGTGTTTAATTTTGATATTTATCTAAGGAAACAGATCATTAATTAATTAATTCATTCATTCATTGACTTTAACAGCTTGGTGAAAATGTTAGAATTTTATTAGATACACCACCAAGAGTTTACCATTCCAAAAACACAACTGATTACACAGTTTTAACATAACTCTGATCATTTCAGTCTCTAGCTTAGTATCTTTATTTTAATTGCCTAATCAAAAAAGTCCAAGTTATGTAGTACAAATTTAGTGCCCTCCACAATGTTGTGTCAGTGCATCTTACAGTCATATTACATAACTGCTGTATTCTTATTGTTTCTTCTTGAATAAAACACATAATTTATTTGTTCCAGGCAGGACTTACTACCCATTTCTATCCAATCTTAACCAATCAGCAATTCAAATATTTTGAATGAATGTATCTTGATTCTCTTAATTCTTGTTAGGATATCTTTAAATATTCTTAATGACACTCATAATATTTCATTATATTTTAAAAAGAAGTCTAGCTTCTGTTATTAAACCGAATCTCTTTATGAGTTACTAAACCAGGCCTACTACCATGTCTTAACTATAGAAAAGTGTACAATGATATTAGATAAATAGAAATATTTAGAGTAACAGCAAATTCTTAACATGGAAATAGCATTTAAAATATTTTATATTTAATCAATAACTCAGATGAATCTATAATATTACTGAAAGTCTTCTAGATATTTCTTAAAGACTTATTTGTTCTTTCACATGTACTTAAATGAAGGTAGTACTTAAAAAATCTTGGAGCACACTTAAAGCATATATTTATTTAAATGTTGAAGAAAAATTCCCTAATTATAATTTGTTAAAATTAATATTCATACTATAAATAAATATTTTAAGATAAATTAAGAATAAATTCTTTCTAAATTATGATAAACTCTAAGCAAGCAGAATCAAATCTCTAGAGCTTTGCGGATTTAATTTGCTTTTACCCTTCATGTTATACTTCTAGGTAATCCAACATTAGTCCTTATTTTGATTCAAGCTCAAAGGTTAGTAGTCTTCCCTATGCACTAATCAGCAGTCCTGTGGAGATTTTATACTTCAATAAATCACATTTTAAAGCAACCTAGAAAAATACATCAGAATCACGGCAAGAGCATTTTTCTACCTTTAAAAGGAACTGGAACATGACACAGCAAAGGAAACAACTAACAAAGTGAAGATACAACTTACAGAGTAGGAGAAAATAATTACAACCATACATCTGGTAAAGGCCTAATATACAGCATATATAAAAAGCTCTAATAAATCAATAGCAAGAAAACAACCCCAAATCAAAAAATGGGCAAAGGACCTGAGTAGGCATTTCTAAAAAGAAGGCATGCAAGTGGCCAAAGATGTTAGGAAAATGCTCAACATCAGGAAAATGGAAATTGAAATCCCAATAAAATGTCACCTCATACTCAATAGAAAGAATACCAGTCCAAAAAAGTTAAAAAGTAACAAGGTTTGGTAACAAAGTGAAGAAAAGGAAACAGTTTAGTGTCATGATTGGTGAGAATGTAAATTAGTATAGCCATTTTGGAAAACAATATGGAGGTAACTCAAAAAATTAAACATAGAACTACCATATAATCTGGCAGGCCCCTTTCATATTCAAAGAAATGAAATCAGTATTTCAAAGAGAAATCTAAACTCCATGTTCATTGCAGCATTATTCACAGTAGCAAACATTCAGAGACAACTTAAGTATCTATAAGCAGGTGAATATACACAATGGAACCCTATTCAGCTTAAGGAAGGAAATCTTGTAATTTGCAACAAAATAAATGAACCTGGAAATTATGCCAAGTTAAATATGCCAGACACAGAAAATCTAATACTGCATGATCTCACCTATATGCACAAACTAAAAGAGTCAAACCCATAGAAATAGAGAGTGAAATGGTGATTATCAGGAACTCAAAGATAAGGGTTGAGAAAGGGGAACTAGTGCCCAAAGAGTACAAAATTGCAATTAGATATGAGAATTAAGTTCTGGATATTTATTGTAGAATATGGAATCTATAGTTATAATAATGTTATCAAATAGCTGAAAACTAAAAGAGTAGATTAATAAGGTTTTAACCACAGAAAATAGGTATGTGGGTGAATGAATAGGTTAACCGCTTGCTGTTATCATATTAAAATGTAAGTATGTATCAAAATATCACATGATACCTCACAAATATATAAAATTTTTATTTGTCAATATATAAAAAAGACAAGAGCAAGGAATTAGAATCCAAAAAGTGACAATCAACTTCTCGTAATGCATGAGTAAACCTACAGAAGGCACATAGTGAAACTTTATACATATATGCTATTCAATCTGGCAGCTGAAAAAGTTTAGAAATTCTATACTTTAGTAATTTAAAACATAACATAGTAATATCTATTTTGATATTTTTTAATAGCACATTTTCTGATAGCATGTTTTTTATGCTTCTATATTATAGTAAAAAATGTGAAAATGTTAAATTTGGATCTGGAATTTTTAAAAAATAGTAATGATTCTTATGTTATATTTGCCGACTTAAAATAACATATTTTTATTATTTATATGTTTCTGAATGCAAAAAGAAAAATGTACTATTTAAAAATATAGTAGTTACCTCCCTATTAATCTTAACAAATTTAAATAATTATTTTGCTTTTATGAATATAAAACTTTTTTCTACTTTTCTAAACTTCTTCCTTGTTTTTCCACACTGCTACAATGAATGTTTTCTACATATAATCTCAGAATTAGAATTTATTCAGTCATTTTGATGATTCTCAATTTTCTAATACGAAAATAATTTTTCTAAGTTAATGGGTTGTGTTTATCAATATCTGGATCTTCCCTTTTGAATAATCAGTGGGAGGTAGACAATAATATAACTCATACCCATGATTTGAAATCTTATATTTATTCTAAATTATTGAGTTGAAATAAAAACATTAAGTTTTCATATAGAAATGTTAAGGAATTTCTTCTGGATTACACTTCAATTTAACAGATAAACTTTCTTCTATTTTCTATATTCCTTTAAGATACTTTGTTCAATCAATTTCAAAATACTACTACTTCATTGTGAACCTATCATTAATTTCAGATAATGAATTTCCAGTCTGCATTTTCATCAAATATTTTATTGAAAAAAGACTAAACTTTAAAATTTAACCCATCCATTTTTCATAAACTTCTTTTATCTCAGAATATTAGAGTTGTATTCAGACAATCTACCAGAGTTGACTATTGTTAAGTAAAAGAGATTCAAGTAGAAGAACACAAATTGTACTTTTTTACCTCAAGTTATTATTATTTTTTTCTGCTGACTATCAATTTAGGAAACAATAAATCCTCACTATGGTTGAAGGCATGGATACAGTTCACTAAGTAAGAAAACTAGGTCAGTTCTTTTGATCTCTGTCAAAAGTTTAGTTAAATCTATATGTATTCCATTACATCTCACATTAATTTGCACCTTTTATCTCAACTGAAAGTACTGTACGATGAAGATAACACAAGGAAAGAAATGATGAGCTCTGAAGTTTACCAAAGAGTTGGTTGACTTTCTCATTGGTGTGTGATTATTGACTTGTTCAACCTCTATACAATTTGCAGCTGCTAAAATAGTGGGCAACAGATCTAAAATTGATGTTGTTACTCTTAGCCATTGATTAGACATATAATAGAATGCTAGAATTAGGGAAATGTTAAAATTCATGTAGCATAACTTCCTTATTGATAGTTAACATTAACTGAGCTTTACAAAGTCACAAAGCTATTTGATAGTAAAAATAAAGAAATAGGAACTATGTCCCCTAGCCCAAAATTCTTTTCATTATGAGCATCTGCATCACATTGTATACTTTAAATACTATCATTAGTATACACATTAAAATTATAATTTAAACTAGGCACAGAAACTTCCCACACTAAGAAACCACATTGAAATTATTAAAGTTCTGAATTGCAGTGGATAATAAACATTTTTTTCCAAAATTTTAAATATTTTGGATTAGTTTAGACTATTTGAAATGTATTTACTAACCACCAGTGCCTATTTATAGGCTTAAGTAAATATAAGTATGAAGTAATTACAAAAGTAAGACCATATTTAGCAAAAAAAAATCCTTTTGTCAAAATAGAGCATCATACAACAAAAATAATAGTGTAAACTTAATAACAACTGTAGAAAGTTTCACGCTAACACTGGTATAAAAGCTTCACTACAATGCAACTAATCTAAATGTTTATACTTCACAATACCATTAAATATGAATTTTTGGGTTCTTTATGGATTCTTTAGTTTGCTACTAAATCATTAGTAATTCAAATTTTTTAAAAGTTCATAGCTTTCCAGCTGGAAAAGTATAAAAGTAAATGATTACTTTAGGATATTTAATATAATATAAAATTAAGCAAGAAAGCCAGTTAATAAAAGTACAAATTATAGAAGGTCTCAAGATACTCTGTAAGGTCTCTTGTTTATAGTGTGCATATCTGGAATTAACTATGAATGAATAAGATGTGGAAAAATGGTTTACACATGGTTTTGGAGATGAAGCATGCATGGAAGTGCATCACAATATTTTCAGGAGGAAAATAATGGAAAGAATGCAAAGCACTGAAAAATAAATTGCAGAAGAGGGGGATGCATAAAGAGGGGAAGCATTTATCAAACATGTTATACTACAAAAGGGGAAAGTTTGTTGTTGATGGAAAAGTTTCTTGGCTTTCATACTATGCATCCATCATGTCAGGATAGAAAATATCACAAATAAATATTTCATTGTTTAAAGCAGTACTCTGAATACACATTAGGGAGAGATTCTAAATGTCAATGCATAATGGATATCTCACTTGTGGCTTTGATTCTAAGTTGTTTTGCTGATTTTATGCTTGAGAATGATACCCAAGCTGTTAATTATAAATGAGAATGCCCTATCACAGTTGTGATTTCTTACAAAACATTTAATTCAGACCTACAAGTCTAAACCATAAAACTACACATATCAATTTAGAAAGCTATTATGTAAGAAGAGGTGAATCTTGTTGACAATGTGTTAAATTGAAATAAACTTAATTATTTAACACACAAATGGCATGCTATTTAAAATATAGCTCTGTAGAGAAAGGTTTTTTTTTCTCTAAAGCTTAGCAACATTATGTATTTCAGTTACAGTCAATCTATATTAATTAATCTATATTTATTGGAAATGAAATTATTTTTCTTCCACATAGAGAAATTTTATACTGATCTTAAAAAAGATTGTATACAAAGTGCTTGGTAATGTATTTAGCATTATGTCAGTTGACCTTCTCACATTCTAATAATCAAGTGGTGTATTTAGGATCCATAAACCAAAATAAACACCAAAACAAATGCCCACAACTATCTTAAAAAAAAAAAAAAAATCAAACAAACAAAACCCATGACTACGTAAGAACAGAGGTTATTTAAGATACACTTAAGATAGTTCTTCTGGGTAGATAACTAGCAATGGGATTGTGGGATCAAATGAACAGTCTACTTTTAACTCTTTGAGGAGTCTCCATATTTCTTCCAAAAAATACTGTAGTTTGCAATCCCACCAACAGTGCATATCCCTTCTCTCTGTGCACACACAGGATTTGCAGCTTTGAGACTTTGTGATGTGGGTTAATTTCACTGGGATTAGGTGGCATCTCAAGGTAGCTTTGATTTGCATTTTGGTGATGCTTAGGACAATGCGCATTTTTTAGATGTCTTTTGGCCATTCCTGTGTCTTCTTGGAAGAAGGTTTTATTCATTGTTTTGCCCAGTGATTGAGTTGTTTGCTTTCTTAATTTCTTTGAGTTCCTTGTAGATTCTTACTATCAACCTTTTGTCAGATTAGTAACACAAGAATGTCTTCTCCCATTTTGAAGGTTGTTTATTTGCTTTGTTTATTGTGTACTTAGCTGTGCGGAAAGTTTTAAACTTGATTAGGTCCCATTTATTTATTTTTGTTGTTGTTACAATTGTCAGTGGGGACTTCTCCATAAAAACTTTCCCCAGGCCTATATTGTTAGGAGTTTCTCCCTCACTTTCCTTTATCGTTTTTATAGTTTTGTATGTTAGACTTATCTTTTATCTAGCCTGAGTTAATTTTCATAAGTAATAAGAGGTATAGTTTCAATTTCAATCTTTTACATGTAACTAACCAGTTCTCCTAGCACCAGTTATTAAATATGAATTATTTTCCTGAGTGTATGCCTTTGTTTGCTTTATCAAAGATTAGATAGTAATATAAGGTTAGTTTCATCTCTACATTTTCTACTCTGTTCCACAGATGTGTGGATCTATTTTTATGCTAATACCTTGCTGTTTTGGTTATTATAGCCTTGTAGTATAACCTGATGTCTGGTAACATAATTCCTCCAAATTTCTTTTTATTTCTTAGAATTGTGTTGGCTATGTAGAGGCTTTTAAGTTCCATATGAGATAAAAAAAAATATTTTCTCAAATCCTTCAAAGCACGACATCAGTATTTTAATGGAGATTGCATTAAATCTGTATATCTCTCTTGGTGCTATAAATATTTTAACAATTTTGATTCTTCACAGCCATGACCATGGTAATATCTCCTGCTATTTCTTTTCTCAGAATTTCTTTATAGTTCTCTCTACAGAAATACTTCAAATCCCTTTTTAGGCATATTCCAAGGTATTTCATGTTCTTTAAAGCTACTGTGAAGAGAATTATGTCTTTGATTTGATTCTCAGTTTGACTTTTGTGTCATATATAAAGGCTACTGATTTGTGGACATTAATTTATGTTGTTGATTTATGATTGATACGTTGATTTATGACTTATCAAGATGTTACTGTGCATACACAATAGATAAGGTTTTTTTGATCAATATCTGTGAAAATATACAGTAACTTACAATGATTCACTTTCTTGTAGGCAAACAAAATCCTCCATTTTTACTTTAAATGTATTTCCTTCTTTTTTACCTGTGGATTATCTTGCTGAACATTATTTTAAATACAGATTGTAATCTACCTTGCTAAATTATGATTTGAAAGAGCCATTTTCTCTCTAAGGCTTTAGTTAGTCTCAAATCTCTCTTATATTACTTAGAACATATAATCCTAACCTGTTTGAAAATTTACTGTTGGATAGGCAATGAGTAGACAAATATGTAAATGAATTTCAAGACATATTTTAAAATTCGAAAGATTGGTTACCTTACTATTCAATAAAAACATTTTCTTTGAGGTTTAATAATCTCTATAATCATTATATTTAACAAAATATATTTCATTCATATTAATTTACTTTTATAGAATACTGCATCCTCTATATTTGTCTCTGTAATGAATTATAATTTAATATTAATGGGGACATTTTAAGAAATATATTTGTAGGAGTTTTGAGGAGACCACTGTCTATCATACAATTAAATGCCTTCTATATAAAGACATTACTAAATAAGAAATGTCTTTAAGAATTAAAAATTAGGTCATTCTAAACTTTATAAATATCTACTTTGTTTCTTTTTAATTCTTCATTTTATTCCTAATAATTAAAATTATATCAATGTTCACATCTTCTTTTGGTTTTTACCCTCATGAAATTTCTAACCATATTGAAAGCTCTGTTATAAGAAATAGCTATACCCTATAGCAAGCAATAAAAGAAAACCTTAATAAGAAAGAATATAATTTCAAGTGTTAATATATTATAGTATTTAAAATATCCATGTTTTCACAATATTATAAAGCATACAATGAAATAAGTAAATACACCCATTCACTCATGGAATTAATAAATTATCCCTTAAATAAGTATAAATATTGAAATTTTCAGACAAAATGTTTTTAAAGTCTTAAATTTACTCAAAGGGCAAAAGGAAACCATGGACAAAAAGCTATAGCAAAACAGAAAAATAATATGCAGGAAAAAAAAATAAATGGAAATTAAAAAATAATGGGCAGGAAAATAAAAAATAAAAAGGACCCTAAAGGTGACTCAAAATAAAGTATAATAACAGACAAAGAAATCCACTATATTGTATTAATAGTAGACTTAAGCTGGGAGAAGAAAAAAATAAACAAACTTAAAGACAAATTAATTGAAATTATCTGATTTGGAGAAACAGAAAGAAAAGACGATGAAGAAAAATGCACAGACACTAAGAGACTTGTGGGACACCATCAAATAAACCACAATACACATAATGAGAGTCCCAGAAGGAGAGGAGATAGAGAGCATCAGAGAAAATAATATTTTAAAGCTCCGCAAATTTAATGAAATTATTAAACATATTCAAGAAACTCAATAAATCCCCAAAAGCATAAACACAAACATATCCTTTCCTACATTTATTATCATCAAATTGTTAAGAGCTCAGGACAAAGAGAAAAATCTTGAAAGTAGTAAAAAAGAAGTGATTCATCATGTATAAAGGATCACAATAAGATTAACAGCAGATTTTTCATGAGAAAACTTGGAGAACACAATGGAGTAGAATAATGTTTTTAAAGTACTAAATTAAAAAAATAAAATCTATCAACCAGTAATTGTCTTATAAAACTAAACCACAAAACTAAAGGTAAGATACATTCTCATTATAAACACCACCCTCACCACATTCATACAATTAGGATAGAACGCTGAGTTCCCAGTTTCTTTTTGAAAAGTAAAGGGTTTGAACTATGCATATAGTTCTCCAACTTTTATGACTGCTATCTGCAGGACTGGATACTAATGCTCCTATCTCTAGGAGCTGATGTGACCCCTAGAAACTTGTCACTTGTCCCCTAGAAACACAGAGAACAAAAGACAGGCCCAAGAATACTTCTCACAGCTTTCTAATCTGGCTCAGCACAGAAAGAACAGGCAATTAAATTTAGCAACTACAGCACCTATATTCTCCCTGAAAGAAGTTGGACAACACATCTAATGCCTCAACTTTTCAAGGTGCTGCTCAAAAATCTGGCTTCTACTCACCTGTTTCTAGGAGCTGACCAGGTCATCTGGAAGTTGAAATGGGTATGCAAGCATTTCCTACAACAACTTGTCTGCTTTCTTCAGCAAAAAAAAAAAAAAAGAAAGAAAGAAAGAAAGAAAAGGAAAAGAAAAAAACACACACACAAATACAAAACAAGCCTCCAGCTTCTCCTTAGAAAGAGTCAGACTTCTTATATAGAGCCCTGACTTTTCTTACAAGTGTGTGAGGGTCCAGCTTTTAATTTGCCCCTCTCAGAGCTGTTGCAGTACAGCACTTGTGAGTACACATACTCCAGGTTCCAAAGAGAGAAAAGCAGCAGTTTTGAAAAGGGCTGTGAGCTCCATATAAATGCTCAACTATGAGCCTTTCCATGGAAGGAGTTAGATTGTATATCTATTTTCCAGCTATTATCTAACAGTCTTGCTTCTAACATTCCCATCTCTGGGAGTTAACGGAGCATGTGATAACTAATAGCTTAAACAAGCATGTGGGCACTTTCCACAGCTCTTTCTTCTAGATCACTTCAGTGATAAGACCAACTCTCCAGCTTCTCCTGAGAATGTGTTGGATTAAACATCTGTCCCCCAACTTTTATGACTATCACCCGGAGAACTAGCTTCTATACCAACTGTATTTGAGCTGATAGGGCTTAGAATTTACTAGGTCCCTGGAGCAAACAAGAGCAAATAAATGATTTGAAAAAGCAACCTGAGTATGCATACATGTATGTACCATTGCTTCTCTTATCAGCTCAAGCATAGTGAGCAGGTGATAAGATCCAGGTTCGGAGTTTTGTTCCTGAGAAGAAAATAAATTGGACTGTACAGTTGGCACCTCAACTTTTTTGGCAGCTACTCAATACTGGCTTCTGTCTCACTTGTCTTGTGCTATGGATGGTACTTGTTATACTCTATTCTTCTGAGGACAAGTAACAATGAAGATGATGGTTTAGATGAACAGAAAGGTTTAAAAGGCATGTAGAATCCCTGGCTGTGCTGAACTGTCAGCTTCAACACCTATAGGAGAGCCTTATGTGAAGATTAAGAGAAGTTATTGTGTTATAGGTGTAGAAACCAAAACAAACACAGAGTCAACAAAATGAAGATAAAGATAAATATGCTCCACATGGGAGAAAAAGATAAATATCCAGAAACTGATAACTAATGAAATGAGGATGTTTATCACCCTATGGAGAATTCAAAATAATGGTTATAAAGATGTTCACTGAGTTCAGGAAATCAGTGCAGAAACAAAGTGAAAATTTCCATAAAGAGATGGAAAATTCTTAAAAGTACCAATTACAAATCATAAAGTTAAGGAATGTAATAACTTAACTAGAAGGTTCAGTTTGGTTCAAGAGAAAATACATTAAGGAAGAGAGATCAATTACCTCAAAGACAGGTCATTGAAAATCATTCAGTAAGAGGAAGAAAAGGAAGGAAAAAAAAAAAAAAAAAAAGTAAAAGATAGCTTAAACAACGTATGTGACACCATCACAGGAATGAACATAAGCATGATAAAAGTCCCAGGGAAAAAAGGAAAAAAGGACATGGGCAGAACCTATGGCACAAAGGAGTAGGGCACCGACCTCATATGCCAGAGGTGGTGGGTTCAAACCCAGCCCCAGCCAAAAACTGCAAAAAAGAAAGAAAAAAAAAAAAAAGGAAAAAGGACAGAAACTAATTCAAAAAAAACAAGGCTGAAATTTCCCAAGTATAGAGAAGAAAACAGATATCCACATCCAGAAATACTGAAGGATACAAAATAAAGTAATTCCCAAAGGATCTACACTGAGCTGCATCAAATTATCAAAGGTTAAACAGAGAAAAAAATAATTAAAAAACTGCAAGAGAAAAGTGATTTATATACACTCGAAGCTTGATAAGACTGTCAACAAAATTCTCAGCATATAAAAGTGGGCCTGAGGGGAGAAAGTTAATATATTTAAAGTGCTCAAAATAATCCTGCTAATCAAGAACATAATACCTGGTAAATCTATTCTTTACAAAGAAAGGGTAGCTTAGACATTAGCAAAATGACTGCTCAAAACCCCTCAAAACTACAGAAACTCCACTTTCACCTACTGACAAGTCTCTTTGTGGGATCATCAGTATTCAGGTAGAAGGCTGTGGAACCTAATGGATCCAAAGATATAGGAGGGTGGGTTTAAGAGTGCAGACTGGCACCCAGGTGGCAGACCTTCTGATCTGCTATTGAGTTCAAGTCCAGAAATGACTCCTTCCCTGAAAGTCTTCGCTAAAGCCTGATTTGGACTTGAGCATGTAACTAAAACCATCTGCCAAAAAATCCAGGACAATTTCTTTGCACTAACACCTCAGCAGAGAGGCTTGTCTGAGCACTGATACTAGTTTCATCAGTGATCAGGAAAGTTGCCATGTGGATTGACTCCAACCCCTCTCAAGTGAGATCTCACCTTAGAACTGCTCACCTAGGGACCCGTATTTCACAGCCTGGGAGTATGAGTCTCTGTGATGAGCTTGCCTGTTTCTGTGCCACAATAAATTTTAACAGAACTCAGTCTCAGTTCCTCCAGCTATAGTCAAGGAACTATCCTGCCTGTCCAGGAACTTGCAAGTAGATGCAGGTTAATGTAAAGCCAATAAGACAGTCTCACTAGCCTCTGTCCCCATAGCAGATCCTGGGGATCTCATTCTCAGCTGTAGCCCGTAATACTGCTGCCAGTAACCTACCTTGCCTTTACAGGAACCTTCTGGGGAATATATACCAGTCTGATAGGTTTACCAGCTTCTTCTCACAGCAGATCCTGAGGGGGGCCCAATCTCAACTTCAGCTTCTCTCATTATTATTGGGAAAATATCCCACTGACCTTCAGATAGGCATGTGCCCAGCTGAGCCAACAAGACAGTTTTGCCAATCCCTATTGCACAGAAGATTCTGAGGGGGCCCCCAGTCTCAGTGCCAGCCCTACTCACTACAGTTGGGTATCTGTCTCCCTATTCAGGAAGCTGAAGGCATGCATGCCTATTTGGACCATTTAAAAAAAAAAAAAAAAAATCACAAATTTCTTTCTTACAGTGGATCCTAAGAGGGCCCAGTCTTAGTTCCATCCTCTCTTTCTGTAGATGGGGAACCATCCCTTCTCTGGAGGGAACTATTGAGTGGCATGCCCACACACTATTGGGGTGTGCTTACCAGCTTCTACTCTATAGCAGATCCTGAGGGGCTCTGGTTTTGGCTCTAGCTCCTCCAACTGTAGAAAAATATCTCCCCTACTTGTGCAGGTTACTGCTGGCAGGTGCACCAATGAGAGCAGCCAGAATAGGCTTCCTGTTTCAAATCACTAGCCAAATTTCCTACAACCCCTCCTTGGGTGTTAATCAAATTTCTCCAGGCTTGAGAGCTGAGCCAACCTCAGAGCACTTAGAAGAGTTGCATGAAACCATGCCCTTGCAAGACATAAAGAAAACTTAGGCTTTGACTCATACCCATTTAGTGATAAGATGGCTGAAGTGGTCGTGGGCTCAGAATATACAACAGTTATGCTACTTACTGTCCATAGAAGGCCTATCAAAAACTAGACTGTGAAGACTGAAATAAATACCTAATCCCACAATGAAAAGATATCATTGTATGTCCACAACATTAAGAACATTCAGGAAAATATGACCTAATCAAATGGACAAAACAAGGTGCCAGAGACCAACCTTAAAGTGATGAAGATATCTCGTCTTCTCCAACAAAAAATTCAACATAGATGTTTTAAGGATGCTCAATGAACTTCATAAAAATACAGTAACACAATTCAGAAATTTATCAGAGGACTGTAACAGAGAGATTGAAATAATAATAAAATTCATTTGTTATTATTTTAAAAGAACTTGTAATAACCATGAGATTTTTCTATTCACCTCATGATAACCACCAAGCAAAAAATATAAACACTAACAATATATAAAATATATAACACTAACAATAAAAAAAGAATCAAAATAAATTTAAAAAGTACCATAAGAGAGGAAGGAAGAATGGAAATATTTACAAAATAACTAAAACTAAAGTAACAAAATGGCAGGACTAAGTATTCATCTATTGATAATTATCTTGAATGTGTATGGATTGAATTCTCCAATTAAAATATATAGAGTGGCTAAAAGAATTAAATAACAAAACGAAGCACAAGTTTCAATATAAGTTACCTACAAGAAACTTACTTTACCAATAAGAACACATTTATCCTGAAAGTGAATGGATGGAAAATTTATTTCATAAATATTAACATCTAAAAAGAGCATAAATAGCAATACTTATATCAGATAAAATGGACTTTTTGAGCACGTGTGGGAGTGCTTAAGGGAAGAGTCATATCTTGATGTGCTTGCAGTGTTAGCAATAATAATTTACTAAGCTTAAAACTAATATTCAAATATTAGTTATAAGAAAATCAGGAATTAAGACCAGGAATCATTGTCTTAATTTAAATTAAGAAAATGATTGCAGATGATGGGCAAAAGGGAACTGAGTCAGGAGAGAAATGGATTCGAGAGACCCTATGTCCAGTGCAAAAGGCATGGTAGGCCCTTTAAAAAAATTCAAGAAAAAGTCTTGCTGAAACTGCACACTACCCCCAGCACCAGTCTGCTACTAATTAGAGGTCACTAATAAGGCAAGGCTTACTCTAGCAGTACTGTGTTTGGGGAGTTAAGAAATGCAGAATGTTTAGATATCAGTAAAGAAGGCCAGAGTCACTCTAGACCAGATAAGAAGAGAAAAATATCTCTTTTCTTCTGTCACCTTCTGAGAAACAAGGCTTTCTGAGTATTAATTGTCACTCCCGTGATTTGTGTACATGGCCTAATTGGGGTCTTCTCTGACATCCTGCTCCTTGGACTGTGTTCACCATTCCATCTGTTTGTATTAAGATAATAAATACCTTAGAGCAATAAAAAGGAAAAAATAAATCCATCCAATTAATATGTTAAAGAAATAGTTTAGTTAAGAAAATGCAAGTGCAGTTTAGTTAAGAAAAAGTAAAAAAAAAATGCATAGGTAATTGTTTGCCTTTCTCTCACGAGATTAATGATTAAAACAATGGTGTATGAAATAAAAATGGAGCTAGCCTGGAAAAAGATGCTGCATGCTGATGCCTCACAAAGAAGGGCAGGCAGCCTCCTGACCCAGCTACTTCTTAAACTTTCTCTTGTCTTTTCATTTCTCCTTTGTCCTCTCATTTCTACCAAGCTGTTGGGAGGGAACCCACAGCATTATTGGGGCTGGTCCCTGACAAGACTTTCAGTCAAATACTATAAAATAAAAGTATTTTGATGACAATCAAATAATGATAAAATCAAAGTATTTTGAAGACAATCATATAATGATAAAAGAGGTAATAGAGCAAGAGGATATATTAATTGTAAATATACATGCATCTAACATCAGAATGTCTAAATATATAAACCAAATATTAACAGAAAAAAAGGAAGAGAGACTACAATATAATACTTTTAGCAATGGACAGATCATCTAGTCAGAAAATTAACAAAGAAACATCAGAGGTAAATTTCACTCTAGACCAAATGGACCTAAGAGACATTAACAGAATGTTCCATCCAACATCTACAGGATACACATTCTTCTCAACAGCACATGGAATATTCTCCAGTATAGACCATGTTTTAGTTTACAAAACAATTCTTAACAAATTTTTTTAAAAATCACATCAAATGTTTTTTCTGACTGCAATGGAATAAAACTAGAAAATATAAAAAGGGAAACTTTAAAGAATTATACAAAGATAGAAAATAACATGCTTTTTGACAATCAATATGTCAATGAGGGGAAACAAAAAAAGTCCCTTAAGATAAATCAAAATGGAATCCCAAAACATATGGAATACAGAAAAAGCAGATCTAAGAGGAAGTTTATAACAATAAGCACCCACATAAAAAAATATAGAACTCAAATAGCCCAATCTAACATTGTGTGTCAAGGAACTAGAAAAATAAGCAGAACCCTAACACAAAATTACAAGGAGAAAAACAATGAAGATCATAGCAGACATAAATTAAAAAGAGATTTTAAAAAAATGGAAAGACAAATTAAATTCACAGTTTTTTTGAAAAAGATAAACAAAAATTAGCAAACCTTTAATCAATCTAATAAAAAAAGATATGACTCAATGTCAGAAATGAAAACAGACATTGCAACTGAGACCACAGAAATATAAAGGATTATTAGAAATTATTATGAACAATTATATAAGAAAAAAATGCAAAAACCAAGAGGAAATGAGCAAAATCCTAGATATATAAAACCTATTAAGACTGACTCAAGACGAAATAGAAAAGTGGAACACACCAATAACAAATAACAGGATTGAAACAGTAATAAAAAAGTCTCCCATTACAGAAAAGTCCAGACCTAATGGCTTCATACCAGAAAGGATTTGATAAAATTCAACATCTGCATCTATTGAGATGATCATGTTTGTCTCTTTCTCTTAATGTGATATATCAAATTTATTTGTTTGTATATGTTGAAACATCCTTATAGTCCTGTCCTGAGTCCAACTTTATCATTGTGAATAATCATTTTGCTGTACTGTCGAATTCAGTTTGCTAGTTTAATAGGTGCTTATTTTGTTCAGGACTTTTGCATATGAGTTCATTAGGTTTATTTACATTTTTTTTTGTTATATTTTTGTCTGATTTTAGTATTAGGGTAATGCTGGCCTCAGAGTGAATTTGGAAGAATTTCTTTTGCTTCAATTTTTTGGAATAGTTTGAGAAAAATTGGTATTCCAACATTGTTTAAATGTTTGGTAGACAAATGAAACAAAAAAGAAAGCCCAGAAACAAACTCTGCCCATATTGTCAACTAATCTTGGACAAAGGTATCAGTAATACACAATAGAATAGTTTCTTTCATAAATGGTGTTAGGAAAATGAGATCGTGACAGATGAAGGAATAAAATCAGATCATTATTTTCTACCACATGCAAAGATCAACTTAACATGGATTAAAGACTTAAATGTCAAGCTGAAACATAAAACTCCTAGAAAAAAATATAAGGAGAAGGTTGTCTGATACATGTTTTAGTAATGGTTTTTTTGGATATAACACCAAGAGTATAAGCAACAAAAGCAAAAGTAAACAGTGGGACAACATCATAAGAAACATGGCAGAGGAAAAAGTAAAAAAAAATGAAAAGGCAACCTCTGAAATGAGAGAAAACACTTGAAAATTGCACTTCCAGTAGGGAACTAATATCCTATATATATAAGAAACAGGTAAAATAATAGCAAGAAAACAAACTGATTAAAAGTAGGTAAAGAACATAAATAGATGTTTTCCAAATAGCCAAAGTTAATAAATTAATAATGTTAATTTTAATATCATCTAAATTATCTTATTTCAATATTATTTATAATTTTCTTATTTTAAGTAATAAAATGATCAATTATATTATTGAAATACTAATAAAATATCTGAAAGACACAAAATTAAAAAGAGAAGAGAATAAAAACAGTACACTATAAAGATTAATTAGATTTAATAAAAAGCATACATTCAGGTTGAGCATACTAATCTGAAAATCCCAAATCTGAAATTCCTTAAAATGCAAAACGTTTTGAGCACTGAAATGATGTCACAAGCAAAAAATTTCCCAACTCTGGTCCCAAGCATTTTTGACTAAAAATACTCAATTTTTGATAGTGATTACATTGATGACAACATTGTTAAAACTGCAGAAATGCCTATAGATGACACGTTGAATATGTGTGATGAGCTTATTGAAGAACTAGATCAGCATACATTTATAACAGAGCAAGAAATCATGTCAGTTTATAAAATCAAAGATAGACTTCTAAGACAAACAAACAACAACAACAAAAACATTTTGCTAATAAGGGAGATGATCCTAAAAGAAACAGTTTAAAAATCCATCCACCAAAATACTTCCTCATCCCCAGCAGACCTATTTCTTGTTCCTGTAACTGATTGCTTCCACCTAAAAAAATTAAAATATAGTGTACAGTAACCTTTTTATCAAAACATAGTATTGTAGGCAGATAGTAATTGTTGGTTGTAGCTATTGTTTAAAAGCTGGTATAGATATTCTGATGGTTCTACTACATTGTTTAGTTGCCCTAATGACATTATTTTTTCACTAATGTATTGTTATGTCATATTTTTTGCTAATAAGCACTTATGTGTCAATAAGTATAAGAAAATAATTGCTTAGCAGTAGCACATAAATTAAGAGTCAGGAATAATGGGTATGCTAAGCAAACACAGACTACACACATGGATGACAAAGATAGTCATGACTTTGTTTTCTGACAGTTCAATGTGCCCAGGCTTTGTTTTATGCACAAAATTATTAAAAATATTATGTAAATTTAGCCTTAAGCTATGTGTATAAAGTATATATGAAACATAAATGAATTTCATGTTTAGACTTGGGACATGATCCCAATATTTCAAATTATGCATATGCAAATGTTACAAACTCCGAAAGTATCCTAAATCTAGAACACTCCAGTCTCAAGGAATATGAATAAGAAATAGTCAACCTATAAAATGTGGTAAACAAGTTATTATATGGAAGAAGTAATTCCTTCCTCATCAGGAATTGCTTTCTTTAATGCAAATAGATGAAAGTCTACAGTCAAAACACAAAGATTGGCACAATGTGTTAGAAAATTAGTCCAACTATATAAAAAGATTCAGTTTAGTTGTGAAGGCACAAATTGATGGAAAGTGAGAAGATAGCATCTTACAAGGGTATATTTGAAACTTAGTAAATGTAGAATGTAAATGTCTTAACACAATAACTAAGAAAATGCCAGGAAGGCTATGTTAACCAGTGTGATGAAAATGTGT
>CAUYPK010097909.1:0-34380 GCA_963574355.1 Loris lydekkerianus | reverse complement strand
CCCACCCCCCCCCCCCGCCGTCCCCCTGCGTCCATCCCGTCCTTCGTACTCCCTCCCCCACTTCCTTCCTTCCTGCTTCCTCGCTGCCTGCCATCTCTACGTCACCATCCTTCCCTCCCTTCCTTCCTCCTTCCTTCCTCCCTCCCTCCCTTCCTTCATTCCTTCCTTCCGCCTCCCTTCTTTCCTCCTCCCTCCCTCCCTCCCTCATTCCTCCTCCCTCTCTCCCTCCCTTCCTTCCTTCCTCCTTCCTCCCTCCCTCCCTTCCTTCCCTTTCTTTCTTGTTGTTTTGTCCTTGTTTGCTTTTGCTATCAGAGTAAGGTTGGCCTCATAGACAAAATTTAGAAGATTTACTTTGTCTTCAATCTTTTGAAATGGTTTGAAAAACATTTGTATTAGTTCTTTATTAAATTTTTGGTAGAATTCAGTAGTGATGCTGTCAGGCTCTGACGGAAACTTTTTTTATTACTAGTTTAACTTCCTTAAAGTCATTATTGGTTTGATTAGATTTTCTATTTCCTTATCATTTAATCTTAAGTAATTTATGTTACTGCATTATTAATAGCTATGCTGTAAATAACATTAGTATCCCACTTTCCAGTCACAGAATGATTTTATGTAACATCTTCCTTGATCTTTAAATAATGCCTGAAATAAACAGGTAGTGTAAGTATCATTTACCCATTTTATAATGAAAATCTAGTAGTTTAATGACTTAAAAAAAACTTGACTATTGAATATCAGATTTGTTACATAAATTCAAGTATTTAGGTTTTATCCTCATGCTTTCTTGCTAGCTATCCCTTTTGTGATAACCCAAGAGTGATCAGATAGGGGAAGAACCTAGAGTCTTGCCGGAATGATTTCACAAACACATATGTGAGCCCTGTAATTGTACACTGTACCAGAGATTGAAGGGAGAGTGGTGACCAAGACAGAGGAGATCCCTGCTATCTTTAAGTTTATGGAATAGTTGGGAGAGAGACAGTAAAAACAAAAAACAGACTAATACATAGCACACACACACATACACATATGTGTATACACACACACACACACACACACACACACAGAGAAAGATTATGGTAAGTACTATCTATAGTGGGAATAAATAGCATGGTAAGATAACTAATCAAGTTATTTATGGTAGGAGGTAATGACATTTGACTTTACAGTTAAAAGACAAGAATATACTGCTATAAAAATGGCAGCATTCTAGACTACACTGGAGCTAGTAATGCTTAGGTATAGGAAGAAACGAGATAGACAGTGAGCTACTGTGGCTTGATTGTGTGGCATGAACGAGAGAATGGCTGGAAGTTGCAGAGAAAACGAGAGCCAAATTATGCAAATAGATGTAATGTGAGCATACTGGGGGAGGGGGGAGTCCAGCTCAGAAGGCGTTCTGAACTACATTTCAGACTCAATCCACAAAATTAGACTCCTGGCAATCATGTTTGTACAAACCCCACTTCCTTGACCACAGTTCTCATATAATAAAACTGTATTTACACTGTATAATAGGCAATCAAAACCCATACATTTGCTGTCCTTACATGTTTTACAAGTCAGTGTAAGTGTGCCCAGACTCAAGAATGGCCAATTAACGCTTCTTCTCTGGAGTTTGGAACCGAGAACTAGAGAGAGATGTGGTTTCCATGTGATTGGATCTATAACGTATAAACAGTCAGCTATTAGAAATTAAATTCTACCATGTTATCTGGCAGTCATGGAGTCCAGTCTATACAGAGAGGAGAATGAAGAACATAGAAAGATACACTATTTTCATGATCCCTGGTAGTTATATATTTATGGGTTTTCGTCTATCTAGAGCATTGATTTTCAATTGGTGTGCAATGAGAGGATCTTAGGTGTTCCATGACACATTTTAAAGACTATTAATTAAATTATTTTCAAAAGAAGTTCAAAGCACAGTGAGTATATTCTTTTTTCTTTTTTTTAAAAACAACATAATTTAAGTGTGCCACAGAACTTTAACTATAGGTTCAAGTGTGCTATGAGATTTTAAAAAAAGTTGAAAAACACTGGTCTAGTGGCTGGGCTCATTCTTTCATCTTATTCTTTGAGGTACCTTATATATCTCAAAGATATGATATATATATATATATGGAGTATAATTTACACTCAGGATCTTAACTGCAAAGGAATCCGAGAAAATGTAGCTTTCAGGTTGCCAGCCTCTGCATGATGGCATGCCAGGAGAAGGGGATAAATTCTTAACAAATTGTATATATAATCCTATAACATATTCTGCATATTACTATCATGTTCTGAGCTATTTTGTTGTTGTTTACAATAATTTATATTCTAGACTGGCTAATTAGGGTAGGATATGTTCAGGAGCAATGAGCTGTAGGGCTGACCAGGGTTGAGTTTGGTGAATAATTTGTAATCATAAATGATAAAGAAAAATTTTCACAGGCATAACAAAAATTTGGAGCATTGAGTGCAGGGAAACAATGTTCCAGTAATGGAAGAAGCACTCCATTGATGATGATTGTGGTAGTGATACTAAAGATAACGAGGGGATGCCGTGTACTAAGAATCTAGTATTTTCTACATAGGGAAATATATGGTGTTTCTCTTAGAAGCATCTGTCAGACTCCAAATTATTCCTTTATTTGTATTCACAAAACCCAATCACAAGCTGAGCATATTCCAGGGAGTCCATATTTGAACATGACCTTTCTCCTTTATCTACCCCTGGTGGGATTAGCCATTCAGTGAATAGCTATTTACTGAGCAGCTACCATATGTGGATTAGTAAACCAAATGAACACTGTTTGAGCCCTCATGGGGTTTTGGCCTAGAAGAAGTGGGCATCAGATCCAAAGTACTTTGCTTGATTCTTTAATGTAGATTCACTTTAATGCTCATGATAATCTTTCAAGATAAGTGCCATTGTTCTTATTTTACAGAGAAAGAAACTGAGCCGCAGCTCCCTCAAATAGGGAAGTTAAACTGCTAATAACTGGAAAGACAATAATGGGCAATGGCAGCATATTTGGGTCTATTCTGTGACAACCCTGTGCCCTTGTTAGGTCTGTGACCTTCCCAGTTGCATCATCCAAATCCCTTAAGCAAGAAATGGAAACATTTAGCTGTGATCTATGAGCCAGAATGTGACAAATGCTACTGCAACTAGGATGGGCAGATTTGCAGTGGATACTTTTATGCGCAACTAATTACCTGTCCATATCTGGGATGCCTGCTGTATTTTGTTGCAAAACACTAAACATCTCCATTAACTATGTTTGCTAGCAACTGCAAACCTGGATGGTTTCCTCCTCACTTCTGTCTTCCAAATTTTACATAAGTAACATCTTACTGTCAGCACCTAATTTACACTCAGGATCCTAACTGCAAAGGCGTCTGAGAAAATGTAGCTCTCAGATTACCAGCTCTGCCTCCTGGCACGCCAGGAGAAGGGGATACATTCTTATCAACCCAGCATTTAATATTTGCCATTCTGTTGTATTAAGATGCCTTTTGTACTTCATGGTTGGATTTTTGCTTGAAAGAGTAATTCATAGTGGTAAGTCTGGACATGCAGAGATTTGTCCAGGGCTGTCTTGAATTTTCTGGGTTTTATGTTTATATATATATATATATATATATATATATATATATATATATATATATATATATAATAATTATTATTATTTTTGCCACATAATTAGCTCCCTGCAACATTTAAAACTAAAGCAGACTTTACAAACAGATACCTAGAAGCAGAGTGGAAAAAAGACTGAGAGCCAGACCTAGGAGGTTTGTGTGTATTTTGTTTTTCCTCCCAGGCTCCCAATAACTGGGTGTCACCTTTGACAAGATATCTAACCTCTCTGGGTTTTGCAGTGTTTTCCCTTCTGTAACAAGAATAATGGTTCTCCTCACTTCCCTGCCTCTAGGGGTGTTGTCAGAATTAATGAGACACCAGGGTGAAAAGCTTTCCATTTTTTTTTTTTTCCTCTTGAGAAAGCTGGAATGTAAATAAAACTAACATATCAGTTTTGTGAATACTTTCCTTTCTGTATGTCTTAATAACTTTCAGAAAAGAGCGTGCAGATTCTTTTGAAGCAACAATCATTACCGTAGGTGTTATGTATAATAAGGGAACTCTATCTGCCAGGAGAAACAAAGAGAAACCAAGGACTTGAGTCAGGAAAAGTCTGCTCCTCACTCAGTCTTTAATGGAATTAGTAGGAGGGCTGAAACAATTGCAAGTAAAATATTACTGTACTGAAAGCATGTGAAGGTAGGATGAGAAACTACTTAATTAAAGTTGGTTTCTTCAAAGTAGAAAAAGAAAAGAAATGCTGAGTGCTGACACGTTGCTGAAATTTCTGAGACTTATTGAAGGGAGAAGATGTAGGTTGTAGGTCAAAATGTTTGTGCCTTGGAGTTAAATTGCTCAAAAAGAATAATACACCTGACCATTATATGCAGCTGGAAGTTAAACTCTAACAAGTCAAAAATGTTCCCAGAATTTCTTTGACTAACTAATCAATGAATCATCTGAGACAACAGGTACTATGTCAATTCTGTCACTTCAATGGAATGCAACCCTCTGAAGTTTGACGAATGATAATGCTGTCAAAAATATACATTATAGTAAGATTTATTCTTGGCTATCTGTAGGGGATGAATTTTTAAATAAAGCTATTCTTTGGGATAGAAAGTACCCAACTATTCTGGTATTTATAGCACTACACATATTTTTAGTAAAATTCCTTTCTTTGTTTAGAAGACTTCATTTTAGACATCCAGTATTTAAGAAAATATTGTGGAGCACCCATAGTTATCATTTCTTGTGGAGAAAGGGCAGGTAAGCAAGGATGGGCTGAATGTCAAAGAATGTGTTAGAAGTCAGCCCAAGAGTTCAATTCCTCATGTACTGGGTACGTTGGCCGAATGCCTCCTGCAGAAACTCAACCAATCGTTCTTTCAAAGTGTCCTTGTGAGTACATTATTATTAACAATGTTTAGTTCAGTTACAGAAGATTTTCTATTATCTAACAACTTTTCCCCAACTCAAAACAAATAGTATTATTTTCAGTAATTATATCACATCAATCCTTTTCTACATTAGTGTAACATCCACCTTGGTGGTGGGGGAGGGAGAAATAGGCTTAATAGGACAATATAGTGTAAGCTGAGAATATGATTCTTCTTTCCATAGTTTTTCATACCTTTGTTTCAAGTTACTTGCCTTAAATTTAGTATTTTCTTTAGGATAATAATAGCTTCTGAGTAGCTTAAGGAGAATTCTGTTAAAGGTAAAAGTACCATACAAATAAGAGCTCCAGGGAATTTAAATATATCAGGGGTGAAGCTTTTTCGATAATATGAAAACTTGTTTGTACCTCAAATATAAACATATTAGGAGGTAAAAGAAAGTTTAAATTCAAAATAGCAGATTGATAAGATCTCTCAGAAAACAATGCTTGGGTCAATTAGGATAATCTACAGATTTCTTAAAAAAAAAGATATTTTATAAAAAACTAGATGAGAAAGTAAATTGAGTAAGGATGTTCTAAGGGTCTGCAGCTGAATTCTCAGAATTAAACTTTGAGACTGAGAAGCCATCTCTTCATTAAGATTCTGCAGTTGTAGGGGCACCCATGTGAATGTCAGCGTGATTTCCTTGAGTAGGACTCACTTACGCAGAGGTAGGAGTCATAGTACAATGTGAAATTTACTATTTTTATGATTTGGTTTGGCAAGGACAGGAAAGAATAGTTGCATGACAGAATCAGTGGTACAAATAAAACAGAAATTCATAGATTTAGGGTGCATGAAGAATAAAGAGAGAAACTTGTCAAAGTTGTCAATAAAATAAAATAAAATAAAATAAAAAAGGGAAAGAGATGCATTTGTGAGAGGGATCCAATGACTGGAAGTCTCCAACTTTTAGCAGTAAAAAATAGAATAGATTAGAAATAGGTTTATAGAGTAATAGAGCTTAGCCAGAATTTTTCAGGATTCTCAGTTTCCTACAAGATGTAGGATAAAGTTATGAAAGTGGATACCTGTATTTGATGTAAAGTGAAATTGTTATATTAGCTATTTATTGCTATGTAACATATCACCACAGACTTAGCAGGTATGACAACATTTATCATCTCACATGTTTCTGGGTCATAATTCCAGTTACTGCTTAACTAGCTCTCCTTTGGAGGGTCTTACAGTGCTGCAGTGAATATATTGGCTAGACTGTGTTCTCAATTGAGCTGTGATTGTTGAGGAATCTATTTCCTAGCTTACACAGATTATTGGAAGAATTTCTTAGCAGCTGTGTGATTGAGAGCTCTGGTCTATTGTTGGCTGTGGTGGAAGACTGTGCCGAGCTCCCAGAGTTGACTCTCATCATCCAGGGCTGTCCCCAGTTCCTGCAAGCCACCTGCAGTTCTTTGCCACATGAGCTTTCCCCACACAATTCCTTACTTCAGATCAGCAAGAGATATGGTGGAGTGCTATTCCAACATCTTTATCATATTTTATTGGTTAGAAGCAAGTCACTGGCCCAACTGTGACTACAGGGAGAAGGAAATGACACAAAGATGTGAACACCAGAAGAAGGAGATTATGAGTTCACCCCACAATCTCTGTAGCCCAGTCAGTAAGGGATACGAATCTAGCCGGGCGTGGTGTTTCACACCTGTAGTCCTAGCACTGTGGAGGTCAATGCTAGTAGATTGCTTGAGCTCAGGAGTTAGAGACCCACCTCAGCAAGAGCAAGACCCCATCTCTACTGAAAATAGAAAAAATTAGCCAGGCGCTATGTCTGGCATTTGTAGTCCCAGCTACTTGGGAGGCTGAGGTAAGACGATTGCTTGAATGGTCTTACAATGCCACAACACTCTACCCAGGGTGACAGAGTGATACTCTGTCTCAAAACAAAAACAAAAGCAAAAACAAAGAACTTCCAATCTAGTATGACTCTGAAATTTTTCCAGATGATAGAATGAACCAGGTTGCAAAGAGTAAAAAAATAAAAGGGTAGTCCCTAAGGAATAATGAAGAACAAAAATTGAGATAGCTGGGTAGTCTGGCTCTTGGAAGAACAGAGAAAGGCGGGAAGCAGCATTAACCATCCAGGGCATACTAACCTGGAGAGAATCAGCAGCCTCTACTGTGGAGGCTTCAGGGAAAAAGCCAAGGAGTGAGAGATGACTGTGTATTTTGTGAACAGGTTGATATGTGACAAATGGAACGAGGGAGGAGGAAGCCACTGGGAACATGAGCTGAAGGAGAGTCGAGGAGAACTGAGGGGACTTGTGTTCTTTTACACCCACTTTCACACCCACTTCCAGTTCACCAGCATTTACTTCCGTCTCTCCTGATACTTGTTATTAATGTGTCTCTTATAAATAGCAGTCTTGATGTTTCTGAATATAATATTACAGCTTTTTAATTATTAGAAGACAACGTTCACATCTTTTCTTCTCCAGACAAAGTTTTTTGAGACAGGGGCTTACTTTTAGTCCAGCAGTCAAGGATATAATTATTTCAACAGCATTAGACAAGATCTGCCCCCTCCATGATGAGCCTGTGCAGACTCTCGGGAGATCCCAGCCACGACCTCTCCAGACAACTTTCTGTTTTCTCCTTCTCTATTTTCCCTTGCTTCTTCTCAAAGTATGATCTTTCTTTGGGCAGAGTGAATATAGAAAGGGTCTGAGGCAAAAGTGTTAAGAAGGCTTGTGACAGAAAGCACAATATTCTAGTTTATTTCTTTCTCCACCTCAAATGTAAGCAGAAAACAATTGGAAAGCAGAACAAAGAAAACAACAGCATAAAATAAACCTTTTATTAAAGAGGAGATGATGGGAAGATGCCTAACCTGCATGATTAATGTTAAAAACGGTACTGACAAACTAGGACATGAGAAAAAATAATTGCTTTAACACCTTTTCTCTTGTTTCCAAAATTGTATACATATTCTGAGATACCAACTGATCTTTGTCAAACAGAGAAGAAGGGAAAAAAATGGCCTGCTTAGCTAGGCTTCAAGGTCAAAGAAGGTATGTCTGGATTCCACATGAACAGTTTATACACTAAACATCTTTTAAAATTAGTTCCATTCGGAGAAACAATTTATATATAATCACTTGATTAAGTGCTTCAAATAACACAAGTTGGAATGTAATCAACCTCTTTGAATTTTTTTCATATTACTGTGAATATTCTAATTATCTGAAATCAAATAAAAAAAATTATTGAGATAGCCAAAAAATAAAAAGGGCTTTGGAGCAGAATCTAGGGATGATGATTGGAGACAGCTCACATTGGATGACCCTAGCATATTACGTAACACTTGACTTACTCAAACTTGGAATGGTCAGTATTTAGATACCATGTGTGCAGTGATTCCTGCCAAGATGCTGATGGTGTGGCTGTTCTTTCAATGAACCCTACACTGCTGGCCTCCAGGTGCTCAAATGCTTCTATCCATTTCAGATTTGACAATGCATAAGTAGGTTATTAAATGATGGATTGGGAAATAAAACAAAATTAGTAGTTGAGGAAAATCTAAACAACATTTTGTTAAAGTATATACCAGTGGTCCAATAGCTAATTTACATATATATATATATAATTCCCTATATTTAATTTATAATCTTTCTAAAATAGTATTACTTGTTTTCATACTTTGTTCATCTAACAAACATTTATTGACTGCCTGATATTCTAGGTGGCTGGATACACAATATATGTAACTAGGCACAGTCCAGTCCTCATGGAACTATTGTCTTTGGTGGAGAGGCATACACTCATCAAATAATTATGAATAAATTTTAAAGTTAAAATTCTTCAAATATTACCAAAAAAAAAAAAAAAAAATTCATGTGTACCTTTTCAGAGCACTGGATGTGGACTTGCTGGCGATCATGGGTCTTGTGACAACCTTCATGAGTGTTCTGATGCCTGTTGCTGACCTAATCTACCTCCCACCTCCTTTCACCCATTCACACTCTGAAAGCTCAGGTTCCTCCACCCACCTCCTTTTCCCTCCTCTGAGTTGCTCTCTCTACTTTCTCTGTCAAGTCCCTCTTCTTTTCACCTTCACACTGACTTCCCAGTGTTTCTGTCTCAAGCAGTAGCTAATGACGTCATTCTTTGGGTCTTTGGTTGGTGAGAGTCAAGGATTAGGAAAAAATGCCCTCAGAGTATTATTGAGAAAACAGGGAGAGATAATAGTCAGAAAATATACAAATTAACACTTTCAGGTGTAATCCTGCCATACTAGTAAAGCAGATGGGAAAGTATCTTGTCCAGAAGGAAGGGTAATGAGTTGTAAGCAGGCACAAGAAGAAGGATGGAGTTCAAAGAAACTGGTCAGAGATGAGCCAGTTTATAGGTGAAAAGGTCAGAATAATAGCGAGATGGAATCCATAACTACATTAAGGTAGTTTGGATTCTAATACTGGGCACTCCACTGGTATCCTGTATCAGTGTCAGATCGCAGTAAATCTCGCTGGATAGAGCAGGCAGAAGCACAACAGAGGCAGGAAGGTGAGGCGACTCAGAAGAAACTCCTAGTGAAGATTATCAACATCATGTGGCCTCAGACCTCGTTTAATGCTTTTGAAATAATTGTATCTTTTAATGCTGAACTAAAAGTAAGCCCCATCTCACAGCATTTTGCCTAGAAGAGAGAAGATATTTTGATGATTGTCTTTAAATAATTAAAGGGCTGTAATAGTAAGAAATATCAGGTCTATTGTTCAGGACTCCAGAGTGCACAGACAGAATTTTGTCCAATAAAGACTTTTGTGACAGTGGCAGCTATTTGAAAATGAAATAGATTACCTTGTGAGGCCCCTCATGTGGAAATGTCCAGAGGCTACACGGCCTTTTGTCATAGATGAACAAAAATTCGTGTGTTGAACACAAGCATGAAATGACCTCTAAGCTTCTGCTCCACAACTTCTGAGGTGAAAATTCCCTCCCTCAAATCTCAAAGGGATAGTAGTTTAAAAACTTTCTGTGTGAAATAATAACTGTTTTATAAGAAGAGCTGAAAAACATGTAAGAAACAATAATACAATTGAAAATGACAATTCTACACTTTGATTTTGACACATTTTAGATTTGATAAATTTTTAATTATGACAGATTTTACTGGTTTTAGATTGAACATCCTGGTATGTCTTAGAAAAGGAATTGGGGGACTGGATTAAAAAAGTAGAGCATCATTGACAGTATTTTTAACATCTGATACCCCAAATGCTGCTTTGTTTTGGTGCACTTTGTAGAAGTTTAGTTCTCAGCTCTCATATGCTAAATAATTTAATTTACCACTGCACACAATATAGGCAGCATTTTTTTTTTTTTTTTTTTTTTTTGGCATGAAGCATGGTTATATTAGGTAATGTAGACAAATTTGGAAATGATGACTTCTTTTTCTCTCCAATGTTGACTGTTAGAGATCCAGCAAATATTCTTTAATTAAGACATACTCTCCAAAACAAAATCCCTTTCTGCCTGAGTTACAGCTTCTAGAAGGTAAATACTTGAGCATAGTCACTGATGACTAATGCATATATCACTGTGTATACTGGTCGTATAAAAATGTCAACTGAAGCTTTATAAGCTGTTCATTTCTATAACATATGTTATCTCTTTCTGAAGATGTGCTCCAGGTCTGAGCTCCTCTTTCTCATTTGTTCAAGCAGTATTTGTTGACTTCCCACTACATATGAAGTACAGTGTTAGGGACTTTAAGAAACGCAAAGATACATAAAGTAAGGCATTTTTCTCCCTAGTGATTACAGTATTGAAGTAGAGAATCAGACAACCACAGACACCTAGGATTCGTAGTATCAGATAAGCACATTAAGATTAATGTACACAAGTGTTCAGGAGATCAGAGGAGAGGCAGACCTCTTCTTACTGGGAAGACCTAGCTGGGCCCATGAAGGAAGTGGTATTAACAGGAGCTCAGAGTGAAAAGTAGAGATGAGGTGTTAGATTTCTTTTTTGTTTTTTTTTTTTTTCTGAGAGATAGAGTCTCATTCTGTTGCCCTGGACAGAAAACCATGATGTCTGCTCACAGCAGACACAGCAAGCTCACAGCAACCTCAAACTCCTGGACTAAAGTGATCCTCTTGTCTCAGCATCCCAAGTAACTGGAAGTATAGGCATCCATCAGGGCATTGGCTAGTTTTTTTACTTTTTTTTTTTCTAAATTAGAGATAGGGTCTCACTCTTACTCAGGCTAGTTTCAAACTCCTAAGCTCAAGCAATCCACTCTCTTCGGCCTCCCAGAGTGCTAGGATTACAGATGTAAACCATAGCACTAGGCCGAGGTATTAGATTGATATAAAATGACATAAAAAACGATTGAGAAGAGAAAGGATATTCAGGAAATATTGATTACATCTCCTCAGCTGGATTCCTATATTGGACTATAAAATAAATCTCGGGTCAGATCAAATATATGCTTCCAGCATCAGCCTAAGGGGTTTGGACTTGAATTTACAGAGAATGGGATGAGTGCTTTAGGAGAAGCAGGCTGAGAGCACTGTTTGGGGGAGAGATGTGAGGCAGAGTAAACTGTTGGGGGGCTACGGTAGGAGGGAAAGCATGAGGATAGGCAGGAGGAATGGAATGTTATGAAATATTGGGAATGCAATCTACAGATTTTACTATATTGGCATGGGGGGGGGGGGGACAGTTAGAGGGGAATGGAGAACATTACATTAATTCCAAGGTTTAAAGTGTGGGTGATTAGCTAAACATTGATAACATTGACAGAAATAGCAAAGAGAAGACAAAATTGGGGGTTTGGAGTTTTGAATTTAGATATCTTAAATTTAAGATACTTAAAATGTCTTCCTAAGAATATTTCTCTCTCTCTCCCTCTCTCTCTCTCTCTCTTTTTTTTTTTTTTTTAAGAGACAGGTACTTGATTTGTTGCCCAGGCTGGGGTGCACTGTAGTGTGCTGATCATAGCTCACTGTAACCTTGAACTCCTAAGCTCAAGGGATCCTTCAGTATCAGCCCCCCTGAATAGGTGGCACTACAGATGTGTGCCATCATGCTTGGCTAATTTTTTCAGTTTTTTTTTAGAGATAAGGGTCTTGCTATATTGTCCAGGCTGGTCTTGAACTCCTAGCCTCAATTTCTCTTCCCTTCTCAGCCTCTCAAAGTGCTGGGATTATAGGCATAAGCCAGTATATTTGGCCTAGAAAAATTTTAAACCATAGGAATAAAGAGATCAGTCTCTGAAGTAAGACACACCTAAGCTTGAACACTCCCCAACCACATATTTGAGTAAATTACTTCATCTCTCTGAGCCTCAGTTTTCTCATCTGTAAGAGAGATGAGTTTGGCACCTGTGGGTTTGCATATCTATTAAATGAGGTGATTTATGTAAAATTCTTCTCATGGGATGATATAACATGGTTTGATATTTTTGCTCATGATATTGTTGTTGGCAGACAGAAATAAACATGAGTTTCGAACCTAATCGGGAAGCTAGGACTAAAATTATAGTTTTGCATGTCATCCCTGAAGCCATTTTAGTGGCTAAAAACAGATTATCTCACTTTAGGGAAGTATGTACATTTCAGAGATGGGAAAGAAGAGGATTTGATAGAAGTCTCGGAGTTACAGGGGTAACAGAGGAAAAACTCTCAGAGTCATGGATTTCTAAATAGGTACATTTCAAAAAGACCTGGTAAGCAGGGTCAGGTAACTTTTACTAAATCTCAAGGAGGATTGGGTGGAAAGAAGCTTATTGAATGTTAATTAGGTCACTGATACCAGTCAAAGGCATTTAATGGGATGTATGTTTCTGGATTTGGGTGTTTGGCAGGACTTCACTTAAACTGTTTAATTTGTGTTATCACATTGTATAGTATTAATTGTGCTCGTCATTTACCACCTCATTCACAGAAGTCATCAGCATCTGAGTTGAGCCACATTATAGGCTGGGAATTTCTGAAACCTTTTGCAAACCTAAAACCATCTCAGCCTCTTTAGCATTAGCCATCATTCTTATGCTTGTTTACAATGAACGAAACACTCATACTTTGAAAGTGAATAGCACTTCTATTTTAATGTACCCTTACTTAGACTGGTTGATTTTATCTTTATGATAGTTAGAAAGCATAGTACTTATCCTACCCATCTTTGTTATAACAGTTAAAGGAGAACTATTACAGTGCTCTATTTTATATATACAAGGGTCATACATTTTCAAAATGTTAAAAAGTGAGTAAGTGAAAAGAATCAGGGCTTGAATTTAGCACCCAGTCAGGAATTTGCATCCAAACATTCCCTTCTTTATTGACAGACTCTCCCTTTTCTTCTTTGACATCTGTCTCTATTTTCTCATTTAAAAAAAATCTTCCTTCTTTAAAAAATTTTCTTCCTTTTTATAATTCTGTCAATTCAATTCTTCCTTTTATTCTTTATAAATGTCTTTGACTGATACTTTTTATAAGTAATCATTTTAGGCCAGAGAGGTGAGTATAGGCTATACTTTTTATTTAGGGTGAAAGGGGAATGATGAACCCTCTATATAAGCCTGATTTAGGCTTTGATGAAGAAAAGACAGAAAGAGCGAGCAAGAGAGGGGGAAAAAACACCCGATGATTAGGGGTTTAGCAAAGCACTAGATAGTGTTGGTTGTCATGGAGACCATCACAGCCACTGCTTTATATGCAGATAATGTGCAGAAAGGGTAGGCAGGAAGATTAGATGTTCGTATAGTTCACAAATGGTGAAATGGTAGCAAAATCTAAAAGCTACTGGACTTGGGAGGTAGGAAGAGCTAACACAGGTGATGGGAGGAAGAAAGTTGAAGCCAGAGTTTGAGGTAGGGCTTGGCCTGGAAGTCCAGGCAGGCAATGTCTTTGGCAGACCTTGTGTGGTAGTCATTAGTGCTGCTTGATGGGACTAAGACTTCTAGCACCTTTTTGGGCGGGAGGAGCCATGCAACCAGTTCTAGCCAATGAGTTATGAGCAGAAGTGACACGTGTCATTTCCAGGTGTAGTAGCATTTAGCTGCTTACCCAGGCCCCTCCAGAGCTCTGCTTACCTTCTGGTCCAGTGATTGACAATGTCCATTAGCTTGGGTCCTGGAGTAATTGTCATGAAGTGAGCTCCCAGTTGATCCACAATGGACACGCAGTGTGAGTAAGGAAGGAGCCTTCATTACTTAAAATTACTGGGATTATTTGGTGTCTTTCACCTCAGTGTTACTTAGCCTGTGCTGAGCAAGACAGCTAATAAATGGTAAGGGCGAAATTGGCAGGCTCTATGTAAGATGTTTTTCCAGTTACCTATTGTGTATAAAGACCACCTCAAGACTTAGTGGCATAAAATAACAAAAGTTCTATTCTGCTCATGGATTCTGTGGGGCAAGAATTCAGAAAGGCCAAAGTGAGGCTGAATCTTGTCTATTTCAGAATAGCTGGGGTCTTGGTTGGATCACGAGCATGGCTGGGGCTCGAATCATCTGGTGGCTTCTGCATGCACATGCCGCGCACGTGGGTTCAATGGCCAAAGGACAGCCCAGCGACACTTCTCCACCTGAGCACCCCCATGTGGCCTCTTCATGTGGCTTGGGCTTATCATACAGCATGATAAACAAAATTTGAGAGGAAACATCTGGAGAGCAACCATTCCAGAAGTACTGTGGAAGCTCTGTGGTCTTTTATCATACCTAGTGTCAGCTCTGTACATTCTGCTGGTTATGAGACAATCAGAAGGCCAGTCAAGATTCCAGCAGGGTAGTGGTGATGATGGGGGAGACTCAGCATTATATACTTCACTTCCCCAGGGGTGGAGTGTCAAAGGATTTGCAGCCATTTTTTAAAACTGTCATGGAAGAATAAAGAAAAACTTTCATAACAATGGAAGGAAATTCTTGTGTGATGTGGTCAAATCACAGTTCTCTGCATAGAAACAAGATTCCATTTCAGCATAGGTTCTGCAGCTGATTCACACACCTTGCCTCATGGAATTCTCCCCCTAAATCCCATGATGTAGGACAGGACAGTTACTTTTGCCTTTAGACTACAAAAGAAAAAGAAATTGTCAGAGGTAGCTGAATTAACTAAACATTATACTCCTTAGTGCCGTGGTCCCCAACCTTTTTTGGCACTAGGAACTGGTTTCATGGGAGACAATTTTTCCATAGATTGGGGGGTAGGGGGATGGTTTTGAGGTGATTCAAGCACATTACATTTATTGTGCACTTTATTTCTATTATTACACTGTAATATATAATAAAATAATTATACAATTCACCATAAGGCAGAATCGATGGGAGCTCTCCCTGAGCTTGTTTCCCTGAAACAAGATGGTCCTACTTGAGGGTGATGGGAAACAGTGACAGCTTCTCTCACTTGCCTGCCACTCACCTCCTGCTGTGTGGCCTGGTTCCTAACAGATTACGGGTGAGTATGTGTCTGCCACCCAGGGAACGGGGACTACAGACGTCATGGATATATAGACGTTTAAATTTATCTTCTAGTAATATTTCAGACCACACCCTACACCTTACTCCAGCTTAAACAAATAATATTGAATGCTTACTAGTTGCTAGGTACTTTCTTAGGTGTTGTGAATATAGAAATACAAATATTTTTGCAAGGTATTGGAGAAAGTTAAGTTATAAACAGAAAACAAAACCAGAGGCAGAATGGCACAGGGATTAATAATAAGAACCCAGAGACAAGGATATGTAGAGGAAAGAGTACCTAGTTCAAGAGACAAGGAAGTGGCATTTAAACAGAGCCTTAAAGAATGAGAAATATTTAAATTGGTGGAAAAGGGAGGCCAGACCTCTCTAGTATGAGCAAAAGCACCAAATGGAAACATGTTGAGAGTTTATTCCAAGAATGTATGACTGGAGTTTAAGGCAAAAAAGTAAAAAAGGTATATGGGGGCGAAACTGACCTTAGTCAGTTTTCCTCAAGTTGTCTCAAGCTTATGCATGATGTCTTTATTTTGAGAGCATCAGAGCCCATACATTAAATACTTCTTATATACAAATAAACTTCCATCTTTTGACCCTACCCATTGTCACTGAGCTCTTCACGGAGTCATAACTTTCATCAGAGTCATCCCAGTTAATGGCTTCACCCTCCAGGAATGCTCCTTTCTTTAGTTACAATCTGTTTGCCTTTCTGGAAGAGTCTCGACTCGTTATTTACTTTCACAAATTGACTATGTCATAATTTAATAATGTAGGTGGTCTTGAAATAGAAAAAAATATTTAGGGAAGAGAGAATTATTAAAGGAATGGTAGAGAATTATTAGCTAATCTTACGCAATCACTCTTACAATGATCTAATTCTAAAATAACATTGAAAAAATAAAGCATCTTTCTTCTTGGTCGATTTTAAAAAGAATATTTTCCTATTGAATTTCTGACACCGTTTTCTAAGCCTCTGCGTCTTGATCCAGCCCTATTCTTGCACTCCTCTCCTCCCTCAAATTACTCAAAATCCATTACCTGTTTGTTTTCTGTTCCTTACCGTTAAATGCCCTTCTGGTTATGACAATAGGGATTAAAAGCTTTGCACTTACAGTAAAATATTATATCACCAGGATTTAGCCATGTCACTTTTCAGGTCTACTAAGAGAGAGTGAGTGTGAAATGATTAAATAGAAATGATTTTGTACTACTGTTGCAAGGAATATTTAATGTATTGCATTGAAAGTATAAAAGCACTGGGCATACGGATCTGATCTCATTTTAGGCTCCAAAAGGAAATTACTGTTTCACCTAAAGGTGTTGAAACCATTGTAAAGTTCTCACAGCATGGAGAAGAATATTGGTCCTGCAGAGAGAATGCAATGTTTAAGGCAGACTACACTAAGCCTGATCCAAAGAACAAAACATCACATCCCACTGGGTAGCAGGTGAGGGTGAATCAGCTGACCTTAAAATCTCCTGTAGAAATCAATTGAGTACATAAGCACAATTTAATCCTATTAATAAGATCCCTGGAAGAAGGAAAGAAATGCCCCAGATCCACAGGTGACACATAGAAACAAATCCATTTTAGCAATGTGTTAAAAACATCAAACCCTTTAAGAGAATATACTAATATATTCTGCATGGACAATGGATATTTAAGTTTGCACAGCAAACTTGGTGTGTTTTCCATTATAGAGTGTGAGTTCAGTTAATTTAAATAAACACCTTCACCATTTTCATAAAGTTAACAATAAAATAAGTCTTAGAGATGCTGTTAAATATGGATTCATAGGTGGAATGCTCCATATCTAGCTATTACAATTAAGATAATGTCACTTTGACTGGGTGCCACACACCTGTAATGCTTACCACTCTGGGTGGCCAAGGCAGAGGGATTGCTCAAGCTCAGTAGTTCAGAGACCAGTCTGAACAAGAGTGAGACTCCCATCTCTCCTAAAAATAGAAAAGCTAGTTAGAAAAGCTAGCTAGGTGTTGTGGTGGGCACCTATAATCCCTGATCCTCAGGAGGCTGAGGCAAGAGGATTGCTTAAGTCCAAAAATTGGAGGCTGAGGCTAGAGGATTGCTTAAGTCCAAAAATTGGAGGTTGCTCATAGAGTGCTCTGATGCCACAGCGCTCTACCCTAGGGCACAGAGTGAGACTATATTAAAAAAAAAAAAAATAGATTCTGGCATTTTGATTGGCAAAAAGCAGGAAAAAGTGGTAAGTAACAAAATTAGATCTTTATGAAATATGTTACGTGTTTCAAATGTACATTTGTTCAATTGGAGAATAATTTTAAACCCACAGTGCACAAGTAACTTGATCAATGTTACTCTCAGAGGTAGAAAGAGGATGAGCCAGTGTCCAGGTGTAAGATTGTCCGGCTTTAAAGCTCAGCCTGTGCACATTACTCACTGCTGCTTCAAGCTTATGAAATACCTCCTGCCTTACCCTTCAGTTTATTCAGGGTGAAAGGCATTACTCATGATAATTATCCAGGGAGCATAAGCAGAGTTCTGGTATTTACTCACTGATAATTTTTGTCCTGGACATTGAACCCCTCTGATAATTATTTTTCATATAAAACCACTGATTCTTTAAAAAAAAAGTATACTCTTATCGTGAGAGCCAGATAGGTATACAAATAATGTTACTGAACATAACAATTCTTCACTTTAATATCTAAGGAGAAATATGCAATTGATATCAGTATTCTTAGGGTATTCTTGTCTGGCTAAGTTTAAAGTCTTTTCCTGAATGTAAGCTTGAAATTGATATTCAGTTAAAGATTAAGGGTGGTGATGAATGTTATGCATTCTTCCTCTGAGAGGTCATTTTGGTTCAGAACAGAGACTCTTGGTTTATGATTACATAATTATGCTGAAATAGATCTACAAGAATGAATAGGCACCTATTGCTTCATCCTAAGAGTTATGACTTTGGCAAAATGCATAACTTTCAGGGACTCTGAAAGTCTAAGAGAAAAAGATTCCTTAGAACTGTAGACGTTAATGATGTCTAGTTGGAAAATATTTTTAACAGTTAGCACTTTTAGAATTGGCATTGGCTTAAATGTTTTTAATCTGTTCATATAAGAGGAGATGATATATCAAGTGCTCAAAGCAGTAATTTTTTTCTCTAAGAAAATCTTGCATTGAGGGTATGATATGTACAAAAATGAAGTGCACAAAAATAAACAAACACATTGCCTTGGTGTCTGTAGCCTCTCTCCCTCTCCCTCTTGGCAACACCTAATTTTATGCAAGTGTCTGTAACATTATGTCAGCTACTCACTCTTTTTCACAAATATGCATGGAAATCATATACTAAATATAACAGTTTTAAACACACGTGCTATCTCTTGGGCCAAATTCTGGACATGCTGTGCTTATAATATCCCAAGAACAACAAAAAAAGTAGGTGGCATATTCCAGGACATTAGTGCATTAGCAATGGAGCTGACATGGCCGATTCAGAATGTTAAGAAGCCAACTTTGAGTAAAATGAACACAACAGGATTATCTTGGTGAGTTTCGCATAGTTAATTCAAAATACAATTTGTTAAATTAAAGATAAAACATCGCACCTTTTAAACAATGCAGTTGGAAACCAATTTGACTTAGAATAGTTTCATTCAAGGTAGCCTATGTATCTCAAAGTATTAAGACATTGTGGTGAAGATTAACAAGTTTATAAGACTAAGTATGTGGCAGACATGTTGATATCACTAAATATATTTTGGTTAAAGTTTTTTAGAATCTTTGATTTGCTAAAAGATATAAAATAAACAGATACACTTAAATGTACATATACACATACATAATTGAGAATAAAAGTGCAGATAAATAGCATCGCATCAAATAATTTGTACTCAGGAATATGCAGGTAGTATAGTTGTAGAGACTTGGGTAATATAGACCAGAAGGGGTATTGGCCCCCAGTTCCAGGGAAGAGTAGGAAGAGGACAGGAAACTGGGGCCAGGGATGAGGAGACTAATTTACCTTTTCTTTGGAGGGTTTCCAACAGAAGGGGTGGTCGGCCTCCTACCTGTGGTGTCTAAAGGGCGATGAACTCAGTATGAAAGGGCAAGGTAGGCGGTAAGGGTTTTTAAGAGGCAGTCGCAGTCCGTGTTGGGTAGATGGCCACATAGTGGGTCCAGATGATGTTGCTCTAAATTAGGATTTTAGAGAGCAAGATGAAGCCTCCAGCGCTGAGCTGGTGCCCTGGGTCTCATCTCACCAGTGCATAGTGCTGCTGAAGGCTGAATTACACAGCTACTAAAATAGGGTGCGGGGTGTGGAATCCATGAGGACTGGATTATAATCCTGGCTCTGTGACATAATTGTCAAATTTACTTTTTACATTTAATCTCTCTAAACCTCAGTTTTATCACTGACAAAATGGAGCTAAAAGTAGTTCAAAAGATTTTTTTTTTTTAAAGATTATATGATGCCTTATAGAATCTAATGGTTACCAAGGCAGGGATTGAGAATATAGAAATTTTAAATATATACTGGATCTAGAGCCAGACTCCCTGACTTTGGTTGCTACTTTGTGACTCTCCTTAAGTCAGCTTTCTCATCTCTATGAAAAGGATGCTAACTGCATCTATGTTTTAGGGTTTGTTGTTAATGCCAGGCATGTAAAGGAGAACAGTAAATTTAATTATTATAGCCTTATATGAACATACAAAAGATTTTTATTTTTGCTATTATTCTTGCTAATTAGGCCAGCTACAGAGATAGGCTAAACATAGCAGTAATCAGGAGAAAGCTGTGATTAGTGAGGGCTGGTGGAATCAGGGCTTGCTCTGAGTTTTAAAACCACAAACTTCGTTCCAGACATGTTGGTGGAGTTGATGCTGTTGAAGTCTGATTTGCCATTACCCTGAATGACTCAGCATCTGAGTAGTGAGGTTCACTGCTGATTGAGAGGTCCATAAGCTAAGGCTGAGCACGGAGGGAGAAGTGAGGAAATGCAAGACCATGTGGTCAGCATTTTAAGTTTTAAGAAGAAAACTAGATATGTGTCTGCAAAAATTGTGTTATGTCTCTCAGAATTATGACATTGTCCCTGGCCTGTTCTGTTGTGCTAAGAGGTGGCTGAAGATGTGTCATCATAAGTCATTTCTCACTGGGGTCCTCCTTTTAATTGCATTTTCTGGAATTTAAAGTAACAAACCTTACTAGACATTCAGCCCCTCAGTGTCTTAGATTCTTAGCTAACAAGGGGGGTCTTAGAGGACAAGTTCTGTTATAACCTTTAAGTTTGTAAGTTATCTGATTCTATGGACACATGCCATGTTTGATTTTCCCTAGAATGCTGCTTTTAGGCACTAGGACCTCTGATAGTTGTAACCACACTTTAATAAGGTCCTTATGGAACTTCATGTAACTAAAAACCTTTGGTTAAGGTACAACGTCATTAAACTAAATTCATTGCTATAGTGGACTCTATTCAGCAGAGATTTTAGTTTATAACATGTATGCATTAAATAAAGTAATTCATAATGAACTAAAGCCGGAGGGAGATCTGGCTATTTTTCACTATGCTCTGTCTTACCATGTTCTGTTGGAGGCAGAACTGCCTATACAGGAAGTTGCCTGAAAACTGATGCCATGATTGGGGCTGGAATCTTCTCCTTCCCTGGAGTCGTGAAGGCTCCCGGCTGTTCTGAGCTCCGGGCAGGCTCAGTACGTCTCTTGCATCATCTCATTTCATCTTCAAGGGAACCCTGCTGAGCAGGTGCTGTCATTACCTCCGTTTTATAGGAGAGTGAATTAAGGTTTTGAAAGATGGAGTATTGCTTCAGGTCACACAAGTGGTCAAGTTAAAACCTTGGCTACCAATCTCACATTTCTAATTGCTCAGCTTTTTATTTTATTTATTTATTTATTAAATCATAGCTGTGCACATTGATATGATCATGGGGCATCATACACTAGCTTCATAAACCGTTTGACACATTTTCATCACATGTAGCCTTAAAGAAAGATGGAGACTTTACCTCTTTGATGTTTACATGGATGGAGCTGGAAAATATTCTTCTTAGTAAAGTATCTCAAGAATAGAAGAAAAGGTACCCAATGTACTCAGCCCTACTATGAAACTAATTTAGGGCTTTCACATGAAAGCTATATCCCAGTTGCTCAGCTTTTTAGATGAGCATGAGGGAGGGGTTGACACCAAGGATGGCAAAAGCTTCTGAATTGAAATGTGCTACCATCAGTAATGGAAATACCTCAAGGTCTTCAAATATACCCTGTCTGAGCACGATAGCTGTGTGGTAGAACTTGGAAATTCTTTCTAATGGCAAGAATTTTGTTTTCTAGATGTCCATCCACTGTATTTTTGTCAGATGGAAAAATCTATCAAAAACTATTTTTATCAAAACTAAAATTTCATCTGTGCTTTCAGAAAGTTTGGTAATTATTTCTATTTGGCAGTGGCTTATAAAACTTCCCTGAAGCATCTTTGCTTTTTATGCTCTTGAAAAATAAATTATTCTAAGTTCTGTCTGTCCTTAAAGAGCTATTATGACTAACTCAATCTTTAGCATCACAAATAGGCCAAGGGGTAAGAGGCTTTTATTGATACTGTTCATTAAAATATTCATAACTAGGAGTTTAATATGCATTCCCTGTTGAGTGTAATCAAGCTATTACTGTGTTTGTATATCTTTTACCTGCTTTTCTTTGGAAGTAATTTTTCAAAGTCTAAAAAGTCAGGTCTTATAAGTAGAGCATATAGTTTTGTTTTGGCGTAGGGTGGGAGATGCGGAGAGGTGCACAAAATAGAAGCCCACCCCCAATGTGTCCTGCAGATTAATTCTTCAACCAATAAATGAGGTAGGATGCCAGGCCTGAGGTTAGGAACTGTGGCACATACAGGAAATAAGAAGGTATGATCCGCGGGGGGGGGGGGGGGGGGAAGGGGGGGCGAGGTGAAAATATATATTCAAAGGAACAAGGGGCAACTTAAAAATTCTCAAAAGAATACTAATACCACTAAGTGTTTTCCAAAGAGAAGAATTGTATGGGGTTGTTATGAAAGATTTAACAGAAGAGGTAAGGTTTGCCCCTGTCTGTGAAGGAAAAATAGGAGTTAAGTGCAGGCAGGGAGGGAGACAATGTACTAAGTCCAGCGGCAGAACCATCATGTTAAGACAGGGTCAGGACTGCGGATATGTCTTCTTAGCTGATGATGAAGGTTATGTGTCAGGGCAAAGTTAGAGGGAAAAATGAGAAGGGAGCTTGTATCCAGGTAGCACAGAAGCTAATGTAAGAAGGTGGAGCTAAGTCATCCAAGAGACACTGAGAGTTTGTAAGTGGACAATGGACATGATGTTAAAAGTAATTTTTAAAGAAAGGTAAACTCATGACTCTCCTATGAGCTAGAAGGTAAACATTCATTAAAGATTATTTAACTTATACTTAAGGGGACAGGGCAGATGTGCTGAAGAGAGTCCAAAGAATAGACAGACACATTTATTACTTGGAAATATTAAAACGCATGTTTCAATCAAAACAAAATTGTTATTTTGCATGGGAGGGCTGTCTCTCCATGGAGAACATTTATTTGCATGTCTAAAGGCAAAATTTAGTTCGCACTTTTATTAGCTGTCTACACTGTAGAAAGCTGTAAGAATCAGAAAACCCAGAAGAGTGTACAGCGATGTGTAAGTTGAATTGAAATGGAGCCTGAAGATCTCTGAAGGGACGGATGGGATGTCTGTGGTGTGAATGGTCTGGGAGGAAGGAATGTGAGTGAGATAGAGGTAAACATGGTCATTGGATACAACTTCATTACCAGTCATGAACTCACAAGAGTGAGGAATCAGTGATCAATCTGGGTTTCCAACTTGTCTCACTGGGCAAATAATAATTGTGTTATAGACAGATGTAAAAAATCATGAGATTAATTTTACACAATTGGTTCTGAAGTGCTGCTAGATGGACATGTCCAAGTGCATCCCTGCATTTGCTCCTTGCAGTGGGAGGTCCGTGTTCTGCTCTCCCTTACTGGTACACTTTTCCTAAGAATTTTCCCTCTGTTAGAATGGTAGGCACTTCTCCCGTGAGGGGTGCTTTTGGGAGTGGTCCTAGGGTGCGGAGCAAAGAGGGTCTATTTTAGGCCAGTGTGTGGAGTCTTTTCACTGGGTAAGACGCTTTGTTTCTAGAAAGTGCCTGACATGAAAATATTTCCTTACAGATATGATACACATATTACTTTCAAAGCAAAGCTATCAGATTGATGCTTTAAAAGGAAGAAAAGGGCCCAGAGGCAATGTGACCAGTGCTGGTGAATGTGGGGGCTGGAAAATGGCAAATATTTATTGTGCGCATTTTGTGTAAATAGCGCCATGCCAGGGACTTCTCTAGCATTGCCTTCTATAACCCTCCACAAGAACCAGAGGAGTAGGTGACATCAGTATCCCCATTTAACACAAGGACACTAAGAGAGTTTAGATTATTTGCAGGGCTAATAGGCCCAGTAACATCAGAGCCGGGGCTGAGGTTGGGCTTGTGACTCCAGACACACAGTCACCCACTCCTCTCTGCTGCCACTGATGACAAGTGAAATGTTCACAAGTGTGGCTCTTCAAAGGAAGGCAGACCTAGAGAAGGGTCACGGTGAAGTCCTGCTCAGAAATTTGAGGGTACTGAATGGTATTCTGAGCTGGGATTCTGAGGGATTTTGAATTCATTTAATTTTAGGGTTGTGTATTTTCGCAGAGTTGTTTCTTTGGGGACAGTTGTTATTCTAATGGTGAGGAGTATAGGCTATGACACGCTGTGGATGTGACCATGAATTTCTTTGCTGTGCTAAGCTCAGCATTTTAACACTGAGCAATGCCCTCTCTGGGCTGCATGGTTCTCAACTATAAAAGGGCACTAGAGCTTCACTAGCATTTGTGTAATGAATACATTCAACTGTAGGGCACTCAGAACAGTGCTATTGTAGTTAACATTGATTTTAATGGTTTTTTTTATGCTAAAATTCACTTTCTCTAGAGCATTTGAATGTATATGTGATTGCATTAATCAGGATTCTTCAGAGAAACAGAATCAATAGGATGTGTGCGTGTGTGTGAGTGTGAGCATATGAATGCTGAGATTTATTTTAGAATTATTTCACATGATTGTGAAGGCTTAGTGGGTCTGCCAGGGGCTGGCAGTATGGAGAGTCAAGAAAGAGCTCCAGTTCAAAGGCAATCTAGCTGAGACCTAGGAAGAGCTGATGGGAAAGAAAGAAGTGGTCTTGCTTGTGGGAGTCAGCACAGGGTTTCATTCAAACCTTCCTCTGATGGCATGAGGCCCACCCCTATTACAGAAGGCAATCTGCTTCACTTAGCGTCCACAAATTTAAATCTTAATCTCACCCCCAAAAGGGGCTTTCAGAATCATCCAGAATCATGTTTGACCAAATATCCAGAAATTGTGGCCCAGCTAAGATGGCACATACAGGAACCCGTCAGTAGTAAATCATCACAGAGTTTGATTCCTTAGGTCACTTATTTTGTGCCAGAGCAAAATATAATTGCATGTCATACACAAGTCAACCATTTCTTGACAAAGTATACCTTTTAGAAAATATTTCTTTTTTTTTGTGCCTTATGATTTTAAAAGTTTTTTTTTCCCCCCTTCATCCCAAACATATTTAACTAGTAGAACCAGATGCTAACCCTGAAGTTGAGCCTCTCGAGAGGTTTTCAAATACTTCCTCCTTGAAAAAATATTCCTACCAGCAGTGTTCTCTCCCTTAAAGTAATACACGATGAACCCACAAAGGGGGAAAACCAAATGAGACGAATGGAAATGTACTCAGATAAGAGCTTAACTTTTTATAAACTCTCATGCTAAGTTTCAAGAAGTTTATAATGCCGATGATGCTGGCAGCGCAGCAGTTTTAAGATGTCTTTAGTGAAATCCCTAACATTTTCCATCAGCTCTTTCCTGAGAGTTGGTGTTCTCATTCCGCAGCACAGCCCCTGCTACACGCACCTTTGGAAAAGCTGCAGTAGCAGACGTCCCCCGGCCCATTCATTCATCACCCCCAGCTCTTATTGATGGCTCATTCTTCATTCAGGGGTGTCTGGAGCGCATAGGAGCCGCAAGCATAAGCTAGTTTTATTGAGTACTGTTTTTGGTATTTGTTTTACAAAGACAGACTCAAGCAAGAAATTATTTTCTTGTTCAAAGCTAATAAAAAAGCAAACGACAGAGTTTGTACTTCAACTCGATGATGGCAGTATGCACACCTTCCTTATCATCTGGTTGGAAGTTCTTTTTCTTGGGATGTTGATTTGATGTTAATTTTAAATATCATTTTTTTCTTCAATTGTAAACTGTGAAATTAAAATGTGCTCACTGTAGCTAGTGAAACAATGAAGAAATTATTCTAGAAAAGCTAAAGATTTCCTTTCATTTCTTTGAGGAGGCCAGTGAAACTTGACATGGATCATTTAAGCTTCCGCCAAGGTTATAGAAACATGCACAGACACGTTAGTGTTACTTGACTTTATAAATGACATAACGCACTCTAATCTGCCAGTTGTTTTCCCCATCTAACAGCACTATGAACGACCCTGCAGGTCAACAGATAGATGTATTTTTCATTTTAAAAATAGCTCATTTCTTAGTCTGGATTCCCTCTAAAAGCCTCAGATAAAGGCTTGCCTGGAGTCAGATTATTCTGGAAAATGACCCCAAGGACCAGGACTGGAGAACTGGGAAGAGTGAAGCAGGAAAGTCAAGTAGTTGCTGATTCACCAGCTGCTCAGAGCTGTGGGGAGCTGGGGCTTTTGAAGAGTGGCACAGAATGCATGTGGCAGCTGTCTTTCCAAGAGACGGAAGTCTCTTACATGCTGGCCCCCTCCTCTCTAGTGCCCAGGGTATGCCCCAGGCCCTTTGCAGTTTCAAGTTTGCAGGTATGTTGGAGTGGCTGAATTCTTACCTACAAATGTCCAAAGTGTTGACAGAGAGAATTTGGGCATAAAGCAAGACACGGGCCGCGCAGCTGAATCAAAGCCCTGGCAATCACACCTATAGGCAGCTGGTTGCTACGGCAACAGTTGGAGTAAACTGTGAGCTGAGAGGATGTAAGTTGATACCCTGGAGATGTCTAAGACAGCTGTGTAATGTTCCATAATGCGTATGCACCACATCTGCTTATACACAGTTGGATAGATATTTCTGTTGATTCCAGTTCTAACTTTTGCCACCACAATATTGCACTGAACATCCTTATAGACATTTTCTTATTTACCAGACCTTTTAGGTCTGTATAATATAATCTCCAAAGTAGAATTCTAGCTCAAAGCACTTTTCATCTATAAAGACATTCATTCCTCCCAAGCAGAGTTATTACTGTCTTTATGTTTCACTTGAGAAACTGGGGGCACGTAGGAGTCCAGGAAATGAAGGTAGTTAGAATTTTTTAATGCCTACTAAAGATTAGATTTCAAAAGTATTCTTGGACTATAAAAGAGAAAAGATTCTAACAATCTTAACATCGTTAACGAGCTTAGGTGCATTCAGGGTGGTATGACCATAGACTGATTTTAACATTATTGAGTTGATGTGTTTTTATTTCTTTAACTTGTAATTCATATTTTAATTTTTTTGGTAGTCATTTACACACCACACCTCTGGGGAAGGGAGGAGGGTGAATGCTATTCCCAGAAAGAGGAGGCTGTGATTTGCTTTGTACAACTCTTTTCACAGGAGAAGATGAAGTGGAAATCTTAGCCCTTGCTGACAAACTTACTTGGAATGTCACCACTGGGGTGGAATTGGGGGACTGATCCTCAGTTGAGGGCTATGAGGCTGGCTGCTTGAGCACAAACCTCAGTGAGTGTTGTAGCTTTTTGCAGGGGAGAGCCTCTGGGACCCACCCATGTTAGGAGACTCCATGTCCATTACCCACCTTCTTTTAGAAGATAGGAGGACAATCAGCTACCAGGAAGACAAGGGAATAAGAAGTTAAGAAGTTATAGAGCACGTGATCTGGGCCAGATTACAGAATTCTTTGACAAAAATAGCTTAATTTGTTATAGTAGCCTGCAAGTTCTAATATCTGAAATTCTTGAGGGAAGAACAATGTCATATTCATTTGGTGACCCCAATATCAAGGAGATGCTTTTCCAAGCACAGAGAAAGTGATAATATTTAGATGAAACTAAAGGTACACACATACACACCCAACAAAACACCTAAGCAATAACATAAACTTCCCTTATGAGGCAGAGGTGGCAACCAAAAGGTTTTCCAATCAATTCAATTCAAGCTTGTCTATACTTGTTCTTTGGGTCAGTCATAATCTTAAGCACAAAAGCCTCATATATAACACAGGGTTCTTCCAAAAATTATAACAGTGTGTAAAGCAAAAACTTGAATATTATCTAGTATTCTGTGTTCACTTTATATTGTTGCCAAAACAAAGTACCACAAATATTATTATGTCACAATTTCTATAGGTCAGAAGTCCAGATGAGCTCAGCTGGGCTGCATTCCTCACTAGTAGCTCTGAGGGAAGAATCCATTTTCAAGATCATTTATATTATTGGCTGAATCAACTCTCTTGTGGTTGTAGGTTTGGGGTCTCATCCAAGGGCCAGTCTTTGCTCCTTATACTGCCTGAATTCTTTCTTCTGCTTTCCATATGCCCCCTCTAGCAATGGTGGGTTGAGTGCCTCTTGCATTTTCAGTCTCTCTGACTCCTTCCCTTCTTTTCTATCATTTCTTTAACTCCAGCCAGAGAAAGTTATTTGTCTTTTTTTTTTTTTGAAACAGTCTCATTGTGTTGCACTGCGTAGAGTGCTGTGCTATCAGAGCTCACAGCAACTTCAAACTCTTGAGTTTGAGAGATCCTCTTGCCTCAGCCTCCCAAGTCGCTGGGACTATAGAAACCCACCACAATTCCTGGCAAGTTTTTTGGTTTTTAATAGAGAAAGGAGTCTCATTCTTGCTCAGGCTGGTCTTAAACTCCTGAGCTCAGGCAATCTACTCACCTTGACCTCCCAGATTATGAAGATTACAGGCATAAACCACTGTGCCTGAACGAGTTCTCTGTCTTTTTAAGAGTTCGTGTGATTAGATTGGGCCTGTCTTCATAATCCAAAAATATTCCTTTGAATTTAAGGTCCTGTGACCTTAATTCCATTTGCAAATTCTGCTTTGCTGTGCAATATAATATCTTTACAAATTCAAGGGATTAGGACATGAACGATTTGGGGTGCATTTTTCCTACCACACTTATTATGACAGTACAAGTGAAGAGTTCATGGGAACACAGAAGAAGGAAGTGGTAATACTGCCTGGAGAAAAGGGAGTGTAGAGAAATAAGCTGACATTTGATTTGTGTTTCTAAGGAGGGATGTGATTTCACCAGACAGTGGGTACATGAAGGTTAATTTAGACAACTACAAAGTCCAGAATGCCTGAAAACCTCTGGCCATGTTTGGGATTGGCAAATGTTCTAATGTAGCTAAAATTTGCTTGAGTTTGACTCCTAACTGTGTTGCATTACCAGCTGAGCAATCTTGGGAAAATCCCTTAATCTGTTAGCCTTGGTTTCTTCTTCTGTTAAATGGGGGGGTAAAGATAGTATTTTACAGAATGTGGGAATTAAATAAGCTAAAACACCACAGAAAATATAGCATCTTTCACACTGCAAATGCAAAATCAAAGCCAGATACAACCATTAAGGCTTTTGTTGTTACTAGAACTAGAGACGGCTGCAGAGTAAACTGGCAGGAGCCAAGTGAGGCTGAGCAGGTGGACAGAGGTCAGCGTGCCACGCTGGAGGGAGCTGATGTTAATCACTTTCCTTTCTGGAGCATTTTTCTCTTTTGGCTTCTGTGACATCACTCTTCTCTGGGTTTTGTCCTACTTTTGAAATTCTCATCTCAATTTTGTCTAGTGGGTTATACCCTCAGTCCTCCAGACCTCTCCTGACACTGTGTCCTTTCCCTAGAAGATTTAGCTTATTTCATGATTTTAGTGACCATGCTTTATCTTTTATTCACAAATTCTACCCTGAACTTGGATTTGGATATTTCAGCCTAAACATTTCCCATCCCATTTGTTTCTCTGTGTCTTTGCCACTTCCTGTTCCCCTACTTCACTTTCACTGCCACCCTCTCACGCCGCACCCAAGAGCCACTCCCATTCCAGTTTTCTACGTCGCAGTTCTTGACACCAACATTTCCGACAATAAAAATAATTACAACAATGGTTCCTAGGATGCTATTTTTTCTTTTGCACTTTCCATACATCATTTGGCATACCCATCCCAAGCTTAGATATCTTCCCATTCTGAAGCCCCCGAAATAAGTGATCACTCTCTATTCTGTGTTACCTCTGCACCTTGTACATACTCATGAGGTCATATATATTGCATTGTATTGTAAACAGCTGTTTGCACAGCTGATTCTCTTAGAAGTAGACGGTGGGCACTTTAAAAGTCTATACTTTCTCATTGTTTATTCATTCTACTTAATAGACTTTGTGGCTCATATTAGTAGATACTCAAAAAATGGCTGTTGATATGACTTTGGGTTTACCTTACAAGCAACAGGGAGTCACCAAAGTCAGTCTTTAAGTTAATGAATGACATTATCAGGTAAGTATTTCAGCAAGATAATTCTGGCAGTTGTGCTGGACAGGTTGGAGAGAAAGGAGAGACAGGTGGCAGAGAAATTATTTAGTATGTTTCTTCATAATCCAAATTGAGAGATGATGACGTTCTGGCAATGACTATAGAAATGAATAACTTTGACAGATTCTTAGAGATAGAATTTCCATGATTTATTGAATAATTGGATGAAGTAGGTAGAGGAGAAAGGAGTGCAGGGCAATGGTGCAGTTTTTGGCTTGGCTGATCCAGTGAAATTAACATTGAGATGGGGACCTTAGAAGGAAGACTCAGTTCATGAGGAAAGAAGTATATATGATTTTGAACTTGAGAAAGGGGAACTGAAGAATATGCTGGTAGAAATGTCTAATAGGCACTTGGAGATAAAGGTCATGTATTGATATGTATTTTCTGTGTTTTAAAACATTTTTTCAAATATGTATGTTGATTTTAAGAGTGTTTGAACAAATGTATGAGGCATTTCTTATCCTTTATTTGCTAAGAATAGTAGCCTTTATCTTCTTTTTTATTTCTTGTAGAAAGTATCTCAGATTTATTTGTATTTTATTCATATATACTTTAAACATAATTAGTTTTCAGAACAAATCACTAAAAGGGCCTATATTATTAATGACAGTTAGCAATTAATCTTAAAATATAATTTTCTTTTCTTTTTTATTTTTAGACAAAGTGTCACTATATTGCCTTCAGTAGAGTGCTGTGGCATCATGACTCACAGCAACTGCAACCTCTTGGGCTTAAGTGATTCTCTTGCCTCAGCTTCCCAAGTAGCTGGGACTACAGGCACCCTCCACAATGCCCAGCTATTTTTTGTTGCAGTTGTCATTGTTGTTTAGCAGGCCCAGGCCAGGGATGAACCTGCCAGCATTGGTGTATGTGGCTGGCACTGTAACCACTGTACTATGGACGTCAAGTCAAATATAATTTTCATATATAATGTGGAAAGAGTAGCAAAGACTCACAGGGTTGCAAGGGCAGAAAAAGTCATTTATCTAGTCAATAATAGTTTTCACAGAATTTGAAAATGATTATATAATTTAAATGATGGAATAAAGGAACAAGTAAAATCAAAGACAACTTTATAGAACAACATGATGGTTGAACTTGCCTTTCTTGATATTTAAACTTATAATGCTAAGGTAATTAACACAGCAAGGTACTGGCAAACAGAAACAAGAGATAGCACCACAGGGCCAAAGGCATTTGTTTGTGTAATTCCCAGCTGTCTTCTAGGAACTAGGACATTGACTGGCATGCAGTAGGTGCTCAATATACATTTGTTGATGACTGTGAATTGAAGGGTGATGAATATTCTAGTGCAAATGTCCTTATGGTAAAAATGATTTCTTTTTCTTCTGGGTAGATATCTAGTAATGGGATTGCAGGATCAATGGAAGGTCTACTTATAGCTCTTTGAGGATTCTCCATACTTCTTTCCAAAGCTTTATCTTCTTCTGTACTATATAACCATATAGTGTACTCAGTGCTGTGTGGTAAGGATCAAGAATGGAAGAGTTAAGGTCACCAGGTGCTGGCACCCTCCCTGCCCCTCTTGCATCCTGAGCTCCTCCCTGAGAAGGAGCACAAACACGTGACTCATTACCACAGAAGCCGTGGAAACACAGAAGGCAAGAATGGGAACTTGCTGTAGGCCCTTTGGGAATTAATAGCAGAACTTAACTACACAGCCTGACTCTGCCAAGTTTTATCTCAAGAGAGTATTAGACCAATATAGTTTGACTTTCTCTTAAGGTGTTGACGAATTCATCTCTTTTCTCCCATGAAAGATCTAACAATAATGTCTCAATGACATTGTTTCCGGAGAAGATAAGGCTGTCTTGAAAACCTGCAACATCAGTCCTTTAGTTAATCTAGATTCTTGTGATTCTAGATGAGACACTTAGGGCCACTTGTCCTCCAGTACATATTTCCCTGAACAGGAAGGAAAAGAGAATTATGTACCATGAGGCAGATTCACTTCCCTGAAGGGTGTGATTGCATCATGCAGGTTTTGCGCCTAATTAGCATCTCCGAGTATGGATTTAATTGTTCTATGATAGTGTGTTAATACTTCCCAAAGATAGAAGAAGAAGTTACAGCTTTCTTACCAACAAGGCATCCTACTTACCTTGCATTTACTGGCTGCATAGAAATGACCGACAATAAATCTCTTAGAAGACTTGTGAGATTTCGTCTTAAAATGCAGGAAATGGATCCCTCCTACAGATTGCAAGCAATTCTAAACTCTTTCCTAAGAGATTTCTCTTTAAACTCTTTGTGCCAAAATGTAATTTATTTTGAGTACTCGAGTTTCTTAGGACTTTAATGAATTTAATGAATGTTTGGCTGTCGTTTCTCATAACAACACTGTCTAATATGAACAGCCATGAGCTTCCAAGGCTAGTTCTTTATGTCTTCCAGAATGACTCCCTTTCCAGGCTGGCAGGTGGATATCAGGCATTTTAAAAACTTGTTTGACTCTAAATGTCAAAGGGACAACAGTAAAAAGTACATAATTTACTATGACGTAAGTAGATAGTAGAAATAGAAATAATAAGTTTACCAGTGATGGTCCATACTAGTCCTCCTTCACTCCAATCTCCTCAGGTAGGGAGAGTGCATATGTCTATCAAGGACTGCTGTGGGCGCAAGAGACACGAAAGTACCAAAGATAGTTACATATATTAAACACGAAGATGGTTTTGGGGTGCACTATCAGTTAACGTGTCACTCAGCCCATGGCAGTTGGAGACTTAAGTCTTTATTTTTATTTATTTTTGAGACAGAGTCTCACTATGTTGCTCTTTTTAGAGTGCTGTAGTATCACAGCTCACAGCAACCTCAAACTCTTAGGCTTAAGCAATTCTCTTGCTTCAACCTCCCAAGTAGCTGGGACTATAGGCGCCTACCACAACGCCGGGCTATTTTTTGGTTGCAGTTGTCATTGTTCTTTAGCAGGCCCCGGCCAGGCTCGAACCCGCCAGCCTCAGTGTATGTGCCTGGAACCCTACTCATTGAGCTACAGGTGCCGAGCCAAGACTTAAGTCTTTATAGGAGATTCAAGGGGATTATAAATATAGGCGCCTTTTTCGTTTGTCATTCAAGGGGTGAGGACTTTGAGTTACATGTATATTATGCAGGTAGGAGATGTTGGTTTGAGTGAGATGAATGCCAAGGAGAGCTGTAAGGGAAAGAAGGGGAAGATCAAATTCCCCAAATTAGTTTGGCTTTAAGCTTGACCATGGAGTGGCAAGGGGGATGCCAGGTGGCCTTCAGACTCCTGTATGGTCTGACTTAATTTCCTAAGGTTAGAGAGAAGACAGATTTGAGGCAAAACTCTGGCTATGAATGAGGAGTGTATGCTGGCTGGGACCCTTTCAAAAACTCATGGACAAGCACTCATTCGACGGAGATGGGAGATGCTCGAACTTCTGATAGAGCAAAACTGATAGAGCACAACGTCCAGCACAGACTGCAAAATAAAAATTAAAAAAAAAAAAAAAAAAACAGACGGTTTTTTCTGAAAATATAATTATGTGCCAGACCACAGCATCCTGATTTAGATCATCTTCTAAAAGGAAAAAAAAAAAAAAAAAAAAAAAAAAAAAGGCAATTATGAAGTTTATCATGTGGTATTGGAGAAAAATCTCCCTGTTCAGTTCTAGGATTCTACAAGATGATTTGGTTTCCACCTGGGTGCCCAAAGAGAATTTCTTGGCTGCTATAGCAACTGTGTCCCTGGATATATAGCAGTTGACAAAAACACTCTTTATATGCTGATTTTTATGCTTAGAAACGTGGGCTGGGTTGGTGGGATGGATAAAATAACAAGCGTGATGATAGAATTGCTGCAAGACAGTATTGTAACACTCCTTTATCTCACACCTTACGTTCTGTTCATCAACAAATTCTGTCAACTCCTCCACTGTACACCCCCACCCCAGAACAGTCTAAGCCACCATCTCTCACATGGATTTTTTTTTTTTTTTTACTTTCTTTTTTTTTTTTATTATAGATAAAAATATGCACCATAGATGTGGCCCAACCCATCACCCTCCCTCCACCAAAACCTCCCACCTCCCTTCCCCTTCCTTGGTCCTTTCCTCATAGTCTTGTGGTATAGTTGGGTTATAGCCTTCATGTGAAAGCTATAGTTTAGCTTCATAGTAGGTCTGAGTACATTGGATACTTTTTCTTCCATTCCTGGGATACTTTGCTAAGAAGAATATGTTCCAGCTCCATCCATGTAAACATGAAAG